>BMAC01000062.1:217053-259209 GCA_014905375.1 Phtheirospermum japonicum | reverse complement strand
TTTATTTTGTTTTCTTAGATTAATTCAATTCTTCAAACCCCATATTTTTAGTTTAATAAAATACGATCTATCACAATCTAAACCACGCTTCTCGTGGGATCGACCCTTGCTTGCCACTGCTACTAGTTAGTAGAGGAAAGTTGAGAACTTTTATAAATATTATTTTTGACGCTTCAACGACGAGCGGTCATGAGGTAACCACTAAGAAGTTGAAAGCAGTAGAAAAGCTATGGTAAAAAGATCCAATGGACGTACACATGTCAATGAGGCGGGTGTAAGAGATCCCAATGATGAGGTTATCACAAATGCAAGAGTGAAACAAGCATGGGAACTAGTTAAACGATGAGCATGGGAGTCGGTAGAATCAGAAGCACGAGAGGTTTTTGGACGAAAGAGGGCCAAAAATGAGCGGCGGACCTTAGGGAAAGAGAGACGAATTCTTGAGAAGAATCTACACCTTCCTATTTGTGATAATTTATAGCACACGAGGAACTAAACTTATAGGAAATTAACTCACATCCATATTCAAGCCAACGATTTTGAAATCAAGAATTCCTATAATTCAAATGGGTTCTCAAGAGCAGCTTGGGGGTTCACCGGCAGAAGACCCACACAAACATCTTGCATACTTTCTACAAGTGTGAGATTTATAATAGATAAACGGCGTGTCAAAAGATGTCTTCCGTATACGTTTATTTCCTTTTTCTTTGAGGTAAAAAGCGAGGCATTGGTTAAAGTTGGTGGATGACGAGAGCATAACGACATTCGATGAATTAAAGGATAAGTATCTTGTGAAACTTTTCCCCTCTACAAAAATGATGCACTTAACGAGAAATATTAAGAGGTTTACACAAGGGATTTCAGATCTGTTATATGAGGTTTTTTATAGATTCCGATAGCTAATCTAATAGTTTCACCAATCTAATCTTACAGAGACACAACAAATTCTTTTCTTTTACAATAGATTTAAGATTCAAACTTGAGTTTTGATCGACGCAACACCTGGAGGATCATTGTTATAGAAGAGTACAAGAGATGATTTTGCTCTTGTTGAAGATATGGCTACTATAAATTATCAATGGCCTTTTGAAAGGTCAAATATGAAGCGAGTAGCAAGGTGAAAGAGGTGGATTCTATGAAGTAAATTGTTGTTCAATTGGCAATCCTAAAGAATCAACTACATGCAATATCTAGGTAGAGCCATTAAATAATGAAGATAGTCTACCATATCCAGTACATGTAAATTATATGTGGCGGCCATACAACAATAATCAAGGTGGTTCTTATACTAGCTACAAAAATAATTACAAATTTTAATATGATAATATAAAGAAAGTGTTTCATCCTCCTCTGATTTCAAGGTAGTCAATGTTGAAATAGTTGAAGAAAAGAAATAATCGTTAGAAGTGGTTCTAAATGATGTTCTGAAAGAGTTATCTCAATGTTTCTTAAATAAAAAGGCAAGATTAGATGTGGTTGTTGATCAAATGATGGTATTGATCAAGAATATGGAAGCACATTTGAAAAATTTGACACTCAAGTTGGTTAATTAGCAAAAATGATTAGTGGAATTGGTGAGAAGAGTAAATTCCTGAGTGATATGAAATTGAACGCAAAATAGTAGTGTAATTTTATTTTTCTAAGTGGTTTATTCCATGGATGCATAGAGAGCCCAATAGGATTGAAAGATGTGCCTTATAATGTATTTATGCATCGCAAGCTTCCTGATAGGAAATAAGATCCCGGTGGTATTGTGATTTCGTGCAATATCGAAGAGTTTGTTTATAGATGAACTCTTTATGATTTGGTGCGAGCGTGTACGTTATGTGTTTAGAGACATTTCATAAATTAGGCCTCGCGGTTTGAGGAAAATAAACACGACGTTGAGACTGATGGATCAAATGGTGGCTTTTCTAAAAGAAATTGCAAAAGATATGATCACCAGTATTGGAAAGCTCAATTATCCTGTGGATTTTGTGGTGATCGATACGGAGAGTGATGGATCCTTGCCATTCATTCTTGGAATACTATTCCTATAAACTGTACGAGCATCATTCGACATGGGAAGGGAGTTCTTAAACTTCATATTTCAATAAATATTTTCATTTTGCACTTTTGTATGATTCTTTTGATGATAGCAATGACTAATTATGTTTGATGAAAGAAATCGTAATGAGGAAGATGATGTATAGGGTATTCTTGGAAAGCACATAGAGATGGATGTTCCTTAAAACTAAACAAGTATTTGACTGAAGAAATTAAACTTATCGCTTGTTGGGAGGCAACCCAACTAAATTTTAATTTGCTTTCCTATTATTTTAGTTTGTTTTGAGTAAAAAAGAAAATTGTGTTAGCACCCAACTTATTAGCCAGGGTCCAAGTCATTTGTAGCCATAGTCTAGTACCCGAGTTGACACCCATCTTGTAAGTCGGGTGCCAAGTCACATGTCTAGGAAAAATTTCTAAGGAAGTTGTGTATTATTCACAATGAATCCTATTTTCTTTAGAAGTGTTCTATTAATTGACCCCCAAAATATTTACAACACATATACATTCTTATTTGGCTTTATTTTTTACAAATCAGACATTTTTCATACATCAAAATTCAGGGTTTTCAAGGACAGAACATGGGAGGAAAGAAGAAAATTTGTAAGTTTTTAAAACAAGGTTTTGATTATAGACTTCATCATTAATACTTGTTATACTTTTATATAACTTCCTTGTAAATTTAGAGATTATGAGAAGAATGATTAGGTTGAATGACTAATTTCATTTTATGATTTTCATTGAAGTTTTATTTTGACCCTTTTATTTGTGAGTTTTGGCATAAATTCTTTAAGGGAATTTTTTTTAACCTCCTGAATTATTCATTTGTTTTTTACCTTTACCATCTAAACTAATGTTTTTTGACATATTGTTTCCCATAGTCCATGAGTTTGATAGTATGCATCTTAGATGGAATCTTCTACCAAAAAGGTAGTGGAAAATGGTACACGAGCTTGGTTGTGGTAGAAGCCATGGAGGTTCTCCAAATGACCTTGGTTAGATAATAAATGTTCTCTATTTGACTAATCAAATTTATTTGTTTCTTTATATGTGACTATAATGATTGTATCATCCTAACCAATCAAAGGGCGAGGAACCGCCTAACTCTTGATGCCTAGTAGCACATTGATTAAAGATATTTAAGCTCGGTATGGAACAAGAGCCAAACAAACCTTGTAAAGTTTGATGATATCCATGTTGATGATTATCATTGAGAAATACATTATGAGAATAGAACTATACCTTTAATTTACTTGGAAGGAAGCACGTTTTATTGAATTAGTGAGTCAATATAGTAATTTCACTTCACAACTTTTTTGATTATTGAATCATAAGATAGGACCAACAATGAACTTTTGGACACCGACTCATTCAAGTTTTGACATGACTAGCATGGATTCTTTGGTCATGATAAGAATGGTGCATACTATAAGAAATTATCATCGACATCTTTGATTTTGAGTGAAACACAAAATGTGATAGAAATATGATGCACAGTATAGTATCGACCTAGTGTTGTTCAATTACAGTCAATGCATTCTAAATTACCAAGAGTACTGCATACATTTATCTCTTAAAGATACGTCACTCTTTTTTTTTAAACTTGGTCCTTAGCAAAATTGTATGATTGAGTCCTACATATGCTAAAGATACAAAGTGTAATATTTCATTCTTATAATTGATATAGGTGATACATGTGGACATAACCATTCAAACTGAGGATCATTCAAGTAATTCATTGTTTTGGTTGATGCTTTAACACATATTGTCCATAAAAATATTGCATTTGCAAAACGCCTAACACATTTAATATGATTGAGGACTCACCACCTTATAAAACATCCAATTCTTATATTGATAGAGAGTTAATATCAAAGTATTTGATGTCTATTACATGTCAATCAAGATCGATGTTGAGCATCTTGTACCCTAATAATCATATACAATAAGGTCTCAAAGATGACACTGTCAAAATGGTAATAGATGGTGACTAAAATAATATTTTTGCGCACTCATATTTTTGTCTTTTTACAGGGTTATCAAATATTGCACGCAAACTTTATTTTTTTATGAATCTCTGCTAACCAAATATTTTGCGTTGCAGTTGGTAACTGGATATAAGCCTGATAAATCATATCTACGCATATTTAGTTACGCAGTATATGTGCCTATTGCGCCCCCACATTGCATTCATATGGTTTTCTAAAGACAAATAAGTATTTATGTTGGATATGAATCTGCAACAGTCATCCACTATTTGAAACCTTTGACAGTGATCTCTTTACCGCTAAATCGACAAATTTATCACTCTAATGAGATAGTCTTCCCATTGTTAGGGGGAGATAAGAAAAATTATTTTCTAAACGGAACGACATGAATTATTTCACACATTGTCTCATTTTGATCCCTGTATTTCACAATGTAAAGTGAAACTAAAGTAAAATGAACAACTGATCTTCAAAGTATAGGAGACTCGATTCTAAAGTGACGTGATCATATATAAACCATTTACAAATATGTCTGCAAGGTCAAAAGTCCCCATAAAAGGCACAATGGTCCCATATTAAGACATAGTAACTACACTTAGTGGAGGTGTGGCCGAGGTCATGACTCCTTAAAAGAACAGGGGGAGGTCACTTGGTTCGATCCCTGCTCACCCAAGGAATAAGAGTTCATGTATGATACAACTTCAATTAATCATCAATAAATATAATAACTCTCATGAGATTATCTCTGGTTATACTTATGTCAACAAATCATTACTGGAGGACACTCTAATGTTTAATATGATTTTAGAGAATAAAGAAATCTTAATGTATTATGAGAGTTTTTATCACTTAATGGAAAGATTTTCCATTCACATTGATGATATATATATATTGTTTCTTAAGGAATCATAGAGCACGATGATATTGAATCACGCTCTATTCAAATGTCAACAAAGAGAAAATTGGCCTAAATGTAAAGAATTAATCTAAGTAGATTTAAATTCACTGATAAAAAGACATGTAATTGGTCTGGTAGTGGTAGCCAAGTGTAAGCCTGTAGGACATAAACAAAGTTTTGTTAGAAAGCGTAATGAGAAATATAAAGCCTTGAGATGCAAGACTAGACTTGAAGCATAAATTATCTTACCATGACCTGGAATTGACTATGAAGATATGTACTCTCCCATAATATATGTTATAATTCCAGACCTGTGGTTTCATCATATCTCTATGGGAATCATGATTTAAAGATATATACGAAAGTGCTTGCTGGCCTTTTATTGTCAAGGCAAGTGAATCTAAGCCACGAATTGCATTTGTGATTAAATTGAAATGCTCAATTTATGTATTGAAATAATCCAAGAGGATGTGGTATAAACTTATAAGCGACTACTTGATTGGGAAAAAAATAATCTATGCCATTGCGTATTATAAAAAAACTTAGTTATGAATTTGCATATGTAGATATATATATGTCGATGATAGAACATAATATGCACTCTTAATGAAATAAGAGAAACCGCTAGCTACTTGAATTTTTAATTTGAGATAGTTAATCATGGGAAAACTCGGTTATGTCAAGGCTTTAAACTAAATCATGAGTTTGTGGAATACAAAATCTACAGTTTACATATATTTAAAAGATGAACAGGTGATTAAATATGGATAATTGAATTATGTTATCACTCTTATGATTAGTCAAAGTGAAGATATAAGGAAAGATCAGTTTCGTCGGTGATGACAAAGAACAGGTGGGAGCTGAAATTCTCTACCTATGTACAATATGTGCATTATTGTATAATTACTAATACACTTGACCAAATATTACTTTCTCAAAACTGTTATCTTGATTTTAACTCAAGAAAGCGCAATGTCAGTGGAATGGAATCAAAACGTATTTTGATCCCTAAAAGAAACATTGACATGAGTTTATTTTTCCCATTCATAAATATAATAGGGACTATAGATGGTCTTGTAACCCTTAAAAAAATATTGAGTTTACTTCCTACTCTAAAACACATAAAAGTATTATTGATGTTGGTTACCCATTCAATACATGTAAAGAATCATTATCACACATGTAGTAGTTCATGAGTATCTATGGTATATGTTATAGTCACACATATATTTTAGAATAGTGCCTTGAACTCTACCACTGAAGGATTTGCTTGTAGTTATGAGAAAAATGTAAGTTGTAACAAACAAATGAAATTAGGCTACATGAAAGGTGATAATACGAAATATATCACCAATATTATTATAAAACCAATGGACTTTCTCAAGAATAAATTAAATTCAGGAAGTGGAGAGTTTCAGAGCTCATTTAATAAATGTATATATCACTTTCAAAGTTATCTTGATAGATGTACATATCAGAGAGAAGTTCAGAATTTAGGGGCACTACAAAATAATAGAATTTTACCGAGGGGAACACCTAGGGAAATATTGCCCTCGGAATGTCCGAGGGCATTACCAGAGGAATTACTAAAGGTTAGTACCATCGGTACTACTCCCTTCGGTAAATCCTTCGAAAACAAGGTGCTAATATTTGCCGCCCATTATTACCTAAGGTAATATCGAAGGCATTTCGAGTGTACATTTACCGAAGGCATATACCCCTCAACAAAACCAAAGGGAAAAATATCCCCTCAGATTTTACCAAAGGGAACTAAGTCCCCTCGAAAATTCCCAAAGGGAAATATATCCCTTCGGGAATTTCCAAGGGGAATCACTCCCCTCGGTTTCTTTGAAATTTAAAAAACTCAAAAAAAAAAGGAGAAAAAATATAATATCATAAAAATAAACCATATCCTATCATATTAAGAACCTTTCTTGTATTTCAACCAATAGTAACAATTCGTGAAATTCGATATTAATTAATTAAAAGCACGTAAGTAGTACAATTTAACTACATAGAGGAATGTGGGTGATAGGGATCTAGAGAGAGAGAGAGAGAGAGAGAGAGAAAGACCTTATTACACTTGAGTGTTATTTTTACACCAACATTCTTAGATTGCTGTTAAATAGGCTCCAATCCCCTGCTTTCGTTTTCTACCATGGTTAGCTAGAGCTTTCCCAATTTTCTTCTCTTTTTTGTTTTTGTTTAATTTACATAAAGAATATATGTTAGTCAAGTGTACAAGAAAAGCAGAACAGCAAACTCTGTTCTCTGTTCCGTTGCTGTGAATTTTCATAGAGGCTTTCAAGAAATCATGCTAGACTCTTCCAAAAATCGTACAAATAGAAAAGTTTACCAGAAATTTGAAAAAAATAGAGAAAGAATACAAAAGGCATAAAAATAAACCCTATCCTATCATTTTAAGCAGGTGGGGTGGTTCTGACCCGGTTTCGCTAGAAAAATATCACTAAGCATATACTTATTTACACATGTCGTGACAAAAAACCAAAATACGATCGATCGATCAACTTGTTAAGTTGGAAATGCAAAGAAATGAAGCGTCGTGATCTTGTGAAGGTGCCATGAGATGTGTATCGTTGTTATAGAACCACGAGAATTGGTAATTGATCGGTAAATACACCTTTTCTATTTTTTTGGTTTGTTTTCTAATTTAAAAAAAAAACAAGGGGAGGATATTCCCTTCGAAAAATTACCAAAGGGAACTATTCCCCTTGGAAATTCCCGAAGGGAAATAGATCCCTTTTGGAATTTCCGAGGGAAAATGCTCCCCTCGATTTCTTTGATTTTTAAATAAAAACTCTAAAAAAAAACAAAAAAAAAACATACAAAAAGCGTAAAAATAAACCATATCCTATCATTTTTGGCATGTGGGGTGGTTTTGACCTGGTTTCGCTAGAGAAATATCACCGAGCATGTACGTATTTACATGTGTCGTGTAAATTGACCAACAACCAAGATACGATAGATCGTTCAACTTGTTAAGTTGAAAATGCAAAGCAACGAAGCATTATGATTTTGCGAAGGTGCCACGAGGTTTGTTTTATTGTTATAGAACCACGAGAATTTATAATTAATCGGTAAATACATCTTTTCTATTATATTTGATTTTTTCTAATTGAACAAAACCGAGGGGAGGATATTCACCTCGGAAAATTTCTGAAGGGAACTATATCCCCTCGACAATTCCCGAAGGGAAATAGACCCATTCGGGAATTTCCGAGGGGAAATGATCTACTCGATTTCTTTGATTTTTAAATAAAAACTCAAAAAAATAGAAAAATAAAATACAAAAAGCGTAAAAATAAACCATGTCCTATAATTTTAGACACGTGGGGTGGTTTTGATCCGGTTTCACTAGAAAAATATCACCGTGCATGTGCGTAATTACATGTGTCGTGTAATTCGACCCAAGACGATCGATCGATCAACTTATAAAGTTGGAAATGCAAAGCAACGAAGCGTCATAATTTTGTGAACGTGCCACAAAGTGTGATTCATTGATATATAACCATGAGAATTGGTAATTGATTGGTAAATACGCTTTTTGGATTTGTTTTTAATTTATAATAAAAACTCAAAAACTAGAATAAAAAATACTAAAAGCGTAAAAATAAACCCATATCCTATCATTTTAGGCACGTGGGGTGATTTTGACCCAGTTTCGCTAAAAAATATAACCGAGCGTGTACGTATTTTACATGTTGAAAAGTCGTGTAATTCGACCAACAACCAAGATAAGATCGATCGATCAACTTGTTAAGTTGGAAAAGAAAAGCAACGAAGCATTTGTGAAGGTGCCATGAGGTGTGTTTCGTTGTTATAGAACCACGAGAATTGGTAATTGATCGGTAAATACGTCTTTTCTATTATTTTGATTTTTTTAATTTAAAAAATACGAGGGGAGGATATTCCCCCTCAAAAAATCCTGATGGGAACTATTTCCCCTCGGCAATTCCTGAAGTGAAATAGATCCCTTCGAGAATTTTCAAGGGGAAATGCTCCGCTCAGTTTCTTTTGTTTTTAAATAAGAATTCAAAAAAATAGAAAAAAAATCAAAAACTATAAAAATAAATCATATCCTATCATTTAGGCCGGTGGGGTGGTTTTGAATTGGTTTCTCAAGAAAAATATCACCAAGCATGTGCGTATTTACACTTGTCATGTAATTCGACCCAAGATACGATCGATCGATCAACTTGTTAAGATGGAAATGCAAAGCAATGAAGCATCGTAATCTTGTGAAGGTGCCACGGGATCTTTTTCGTTATTATAGAACCACAAGAATTGGTAATTGATCGGTAAATACACTTTTTCATTTTTTTTGGATTTGTTTTTTATTTTTAAATAAAAAATAAAAATAAATTATAAAGAAATATACAAAAAGTGTAAAATAAAACTATCCTGTCATTTTAGGCACGTGGGGTGCTTTTGACCCGGTTTCACTAGAAAAATATCACTTAGCATGTACGTATTTACACGTGTCGTGTAATTTGACCAACAACCAAGATACGATCAATCAATAAACTTGTTATGTTGGAATAGCAATGAAACAAAGCATTGTGATTTTATGAAGGCGCCACGAGGTGTGTTTTGTTGTTATAGAACCACAAGAATAGGTAATTGATCAGTTAATATGCCTTTTCTATTTTTCTCGATTTTCTTTTAATTTAAAAAATCGAGGGGAGCAGATTTCCCTCGCGAAATTCATAAAGGGAACTAATCCTCCTCAAAAATTACCAAAGGGAAATTGATCATTTGGGGAATTTTTGAGGTGAATTACTCCCCTTAGATTTTTTGAGGGCATATGTGCCCTCGGTTTTGTCCATTAAAACAGCAGCGGGGGTGTAGATCAAAAAAAACAAAAATCCACCATTGTCGCCAATCGTTGCTGCCACTCACCGCTGTCTTCTCCATAGCTGCAACAACCTCTGAGTTGCCGCCCTCTGCCGCAGCATCCGCGACCGTCTTTTCCAGCCACCACCGCCAGCCAAGGTAACCCCGCATCCGCTTTTTGTTGTTGTTGTTGTAATTTATATGACTTTAGGGTTAGTTTAGGATTAGTTTTAGGATTTAATTTCTAATTAGGATATAAATCGAGCTTTGTTATATGATTTGAATTTAATTAGGGTTTTTGTCGTTCAATTATGCAATTAGGGTTTAATTTAGGATTTAATTTACAATTAAGGTTTAATTTAGGGATATTATATAATTAAGGCTTATTTAGGGACAATTATATAACTAAGTTTTAATTTAGAAATAATTATATAACTAGGGTTGAATTTAGGGAAAATTATATAATTAGAGTTGAATTTAGGGATATTATGCAATTTGGGCTTAATTTGGGGATAATTATATAATTAGGGTTGAATTTAGGGATATTATGCAATCAAAGTTTAATTTAGGGATATTATATATTTAGAGTTTAATTTATAAATACTTATATAATTAGGGTCCATTAGTGTTCATTAAAGGTTCAATTTTATGCAATTATCTTTTAAAGTGTATGCGATGGTGGTTTTTAATGCTTTGATGATCAGCTGTGTTAATTTAATGTATGTTATGGTTTAAGTATGATTGATTTATATTGTGATTGGTTGGGTAGACGTCGATGATGACGTGGTGTACGGCGTCGATCGGGAGATTTTCTCCCTCCAATAACGGTTTTCAAAATTATTTACAAAATGATGGTGGTTTTAAAATGTTTTAAATTGTTGGTGATGGTGGTTTTGAAATGCCGTGGTGATTGGTACGTGGATGTTGTGTTTAACATATATGTAATTTTGTAGATATTGTTACATTTTGTGATTTATTGGTTGGTGTATACGTCTATGATGACATGGTTTACGGTGCCGGCCAGGAGGTTTCATCCCTCCAACAATGGAATTTAAAATATTTTTGATCCACAATATAATAATTCTTTCTACACTCAAACAATATATCTTAGACTCATTTGGGATTTAGTATCGAATAGAGAATTTGATATTAAATCCTGAATTGTCCACTTATTTAGACAGTTTGAGAGCGTGATTGTAATATGGCTTATCTTATATATATGTTTTTTTTGTTGATTATAAATATCTTGGTTTAGTAGATCTCTTTTGTTCATGCATGCCCTGCAATATATGTGTACTTAGAGAACTAAAGGGAGATGTTGCCAAAAATTTTAGTCAACAAAAACTCATACACTAAGACGTTGTATTACTGGAAAATCACGGTTTCGAATGGGATAGGGTCCTTAACAAAAATTCAATCATTTTTTATCCACCCTCATGCTGCCCGTTTTCAATAAAACCTAATATAATAATCATATAATGATAGGATGAGTTCTGATCGTAGTTGGATGTACAAACGAATCGTCAATGGCTTCTTATCCTCACAATTTGTGGATGGATTCGAGAGCTTTATTGAATTTCCTCAAGCACATTCTGCACATAAGGACGGAGAGAAGCTACAGTGTCCTTGTAATATTAGTAGATGTTGGAATCATAGGTTTCTCGACATCAATGAGATTAAGTACCACTTGGTTAGACACGAATTCTAGCCGAATTACTATATATGGATTTACCATGGAGAAAGCCTGCCCCCCACCTCTGGACGCCATTATGATTTTATGCGCCACCCATCCGACTCAAAAGCTTGAAAACATTTTAGCCAGACTCATCCAGATTTTGTGGTTGAAACTCGAAATGTGAAATTGGCCCTTTGTACAGATGGTTTTCAACCATTTGGAAGTATTAGTGCACAATATTCATCGTGGCCTGTCATAATTACACCCTACAACTTGCCTCTGTGGATGTGCATGTAAGAGCAGTTCATGTTCCTCAACATTCTCGTACCGGGGCAAATAATACTAAATACAAACTCGATGTGTTTCTACAACCTCTAATCACCGAACTGAATCAGTTGTGGATGGTTAGGGCTCCCTTATACGATATATCTAAAAAATAAAATTTCCTATTGTGAGTAGCCCTTTTGTGGGCAATTAACGAATTTCCTGTGTATTCTATGTTGTCCGGTTGAAGTACGGCCAATCGAACAACTTGTCCTTACTGTATGGAATGCTCAGACGCCTTCACTCTTAAGTGAAGTGGGAAGCAATTGTGGTTCAAAAATCACCGGAAATTTCTTGAATGCGGACACCATTTTTGAAAGGATAAATGATGCTTTAGAAAAAGAAGATCCATCAAGACTCCACCGTCGAACGTCCGCTCAAGGACATAAGTTTTGGTAAGATTAGAACTTCTGAAAGTCACTGAAATAGATGCAGAAGTCGTTAATGCACAAATTTCCAAAACATCTGGTTGGAGAAAACAAAGCATCTTCTGGGATTCGATATATTGGAGGACAAATCTAATTCGCCACAATTTATATGTTATGCACATAGAAAAAATGTGTTTGCAATATTTTCAACACTGATGATGAATGTAAAGGGAAAACCACGGACACGCCTAATGCAAGAGAAGATTTGAATGAGTATTGTAATCATTTGGAGTTGGTGCTAGACGAATCAGGAAAGTGTCCTAAAGCCTGTTACACACTTGATAAGCCGTCAAAAACTACATTGTGCGATTGGGTTAAAACGTTTAATTTCCATATGGGTACGCATAAAACTTGGGTCGTTGTGTCGACAAGAAGGAATTGCGTTTGATCGGGATGAAAAGTCATGATTCTCATGTATTCATACAAAGGTTGATACCAATAGCCTTTCTTGAACTTCTTCCTTCAAATGTGTAGAAGGCTCTAACTGAATTGAGCTTGTTTTTCAAGGAACTCATGTCAACAGTCATTCGCACTGAAGATATGAGTCATATAGAACGTGAAAATCTGTTAATATTGTGTCAATTGGAACTGATATTCCCTCCTAGTCTTTTTGACTCAATGGAGCATCTACCCGTTCATCTTGTGTATGAAGCTAGAATTGTTAGCCCAGTGTAGTATAGATAGATGTACCCATTCGAGAGATATCTTTGCAAACTAAAGAACAGTGTGAAAAATAAGGTGAGTGTTCAAGGGTCGATAGAGAACGCATATCTGGTCGAAGAGGCACCAAATTTTAGTTTGCATTATTTCAAAGATCACGTGTTAACGAAAAGAACATATTTGCCTAGAAATGACAACGGTGAGGATGATTTAGATGGCGCTGATGAAATTCCCTCGGTCTTTAAAAAATATGGGGAGACCTTTGGTACAAAGAGAAAAAAATTCCTAACCAAACCAGAATACAACGCTAGAAGGATTTGCGTTTCGCTAAATTGGGAAAAGGTCTAAGAGTATGCTAGGTACAAATACTCTTTTCAATTTCTACTGTAAATGTATATATATATGTAGTATTTACATGAAGAGCATTGAACGTCTCCAACCAAACATTACTGATGATTGGATTAATGAAAAATTAGAAAATAAATTTGCCAATTGGTTCAAGCATTACGTAAGATGTTCGATACCGATATGCATATCATTTAATTACTGCATGTATTTATCTAGTATATTTCCTAAATTAAAAATGATTCTTCAATGTCGTAGGCTAGATATCATTCGAACAATGTGATTGACGTGAACATTAGGAGCCTAGCAGAGGGTCCAACATGATGTGTGTAAATGTATACTGGATGTAAGATAAATTATTATAGATTTCACACAATCGAGCACGAAAAAAACAAATAAATATCGAGCGATAAAGGATGCATTAAAGGTCAAACTATAGGGCAGTCGAGTATTATTATTATGGTCGTCTCATATAAATTGTGCAGCTCGAATACACCGGCCGAATGGAGAAAAACACACTATTGTTCAAGTGTGACTAGTTTGATCCAACTCCTACAGGCACAAAAGTTCATCTACATTATAAGCTTGTCGATATCAATTACAAGCGTAGGTTCAATCAATATGAACCTTTTGTACTTGCTTCCCAAGTTGTAAAAGTATACTATTCTGCATACCCAAGTTTGAAATGAGATAAGTTGGACTGGTGGGCAACGTGTCAAATCAAGGTGAGATCAAGTCTTGAGTTTATCGAGCCTATACCAGAGCAATCATTTCAAGAGGAAGTTGTAGATACACGCAATCCGATCCAAATGGACGATGTCGATTTCCAGTTGCACGACTCCAATGATAATGAAGTGAACTTGGTGATGAGGCAGATGATCATGCAGAAAAAGAGTTACTTAATGATCAAGATACAAATCAAGACACAGACAAAGATGAGTTTATATTCGTCTACTTCCAATTAAGTCATGTGCTCTTTGGTAGCTCGCCATAAGCCTTTAGTAACCTTGCCTCATCCGACATGTATTTCAAGATCATGTCTGCCTTATCATCCTGATATAATCCAAATATATCAAGGCAAGAATGCCAATCAACTTTCATTTCTCTCAAGGCAACCTGATCATGAGACATATCAAAAGAATGTGATTAGCTATCAGAAAAAAACAACATGAAAATATGATTAAGTGCACGGTTCAAAGCATAACTCTTCAATCATGAGGCATATCTGAAGAATGTGATTAGCTATCACAAAAAAAAAAAAAAAAAAACATGAAAATATGATTTAAGTGCACAGTTCAAAGCATAACTCTTCGGTTTGGAAATACACGGTTAAACATCTGATAGGTCTAAGATCAGTAAGATGTGTATGCTCTTTCTTGTTGAGGCAAAAATTTGGAGGAAAATAAAACTTGAAATCCCTTGAAAAATCAACAGAATTTTCTAAGAACAGTGTATGACAACCAACGTAAAGGCTTACCTCGCTGTAATCCACGAACATATTATTTGCGCGAAGATAAGCTTCTATCATTGACACCAAAATATTTATGTATTGGAGTTAACTTAATTGGCATAGTTGAAAAAATAAACAGAAACTTTCTTTTATATTTAGGAAAAACAAATTGTACTTACAGTCTCATCACTTCTACCCGTTAATTTCAAATATTGTAAAGTGACATGATATTCAGGGGAGAGCCTCATAGTGGCACCATACTCTAGAGACATGTATGCTATGGTGGCTCAGTCAGCTAATGAGATTTCTCCCACACCACCTGAGTACAATTACAAGTGAGTTATTAGGTCCCTTAACAGAGGTAAAGAGTTTGAAGATCTAGAAATTAAGAAATATTACCATAAAATTCAACAAATGTTCTAAACACACCATGGTTTTATGTAATCCAGAAACAATCCGTCTCCCAAAAAAGTGGTATAATTTTTCCAAGCATTGCGCAACACCTATACGAAATCTATAGAAATAAAATAAATAATTAAAAAAAATAAATAATTAAAAAAAATCAATATTTGTAAAAACACCAAATCGCATAGTGATGAAACCAAAAAGATTGGCACTTCAAGAATATGGGGTACTGACCTGAAATACAAAGCAAGCGACCTAAATAGCTTCAAATAACGTCACAGCGACCTGATTGATCTCCAAGAGCCTCCTGGTGATCTGATTGATCCTGTAAGGCAAAACCTAAGCCAAGGCGGTGGACGACCCCGTCGTAGGCCCTCCGATACTTAAGTTATCGAGAGATTTTTTTTTAAAATGCGAAAAATATATTAAGAAAGGAGAAAAAGATACAGGGGGCCGAGTCCCCTACACGACCAATTAGCATCAAATAGAATAATTTTGGGGGGCCGAATCCCCTACACGACCAATTATACTCTAAATAAATCTACGATTGACTATATAATGGATGCTCGGGAGCGTTTCTTGATGATGGATTTGTTAGCTCGTAAAGAGTAGATCATAGTTTTGGTGGGCTCAGGCTCTTCCTCGAAATCAGGATTATCTCAAAAGTGGACAACTCCGTCAAAGTTCACCGAGTCGGAAAAGGTACCAACTTCAACCTCATTGGCAAGAAGGGTTTGAAGAGGGGGGTGGGGGGTGGAGCGGCCGGAACGACAAAGAGAGGAGTAATGTCGAAAACCTAGATGGAGGAGATGATGGAATCAATGGGCCGGGTTAGGCTGAGCGAGTCGGGCAGAACGGTCCGGGCTGGAGTGAGCGGGCCAGGTTGAAGAAAAGAGGATGGGAGCAGCAGAGGGCTGAGGTTGCCTCTTCTCAACCGAGGTAGAAGAGGAGTAGGTAGAAGAGGAGTTAGGGGCAACAGTGGGGGGGGGGGGGGGGGGGTCGAAGACTTCATATCGGCGTCAGACTATAACACATCGAAAGTGTTAGATGTCATCAAGGGGGGATGCATGGGGTCGGAAGTCGTGCAAATATCCGTATGGGTACGGGTTGTAGTCTCCATAGGGTCCCAACGTCAACGACGTCTGTTATTAACCGTGCACCAATCATCCTCGTTAGCATTCTGCGCATTACGGGATTTATAGGAGGGACAAGAACCAACCGGTGGCCCACCGTTTTGCAAAAGGAGCAAAAGTCCGGTAAGTTCTCCTACCCGATGGAGATATATCCGCAATATCCTTCTCGCTCGATCATCACCGTCTCGTGTAGGGTATTCTGAAGGTTAATCTCAATCAAGACACGAACAAAATAGCTCACCAAGCCATTAACAGATCGCTCATCAATTTTTAAAGGGGTTCCAACGACTCGAGTGATATTGAAAATAAAAGAGTGATCCCAGTATTCAATAGGTAATTCATAGATGCGAATCCATACCTAAGACGAGGCCGAGGGGACCTTGTAGATGTTGAAGTCTGGGGTCCAGGGGAATAGCCGGATAGAGTTTTAGCCAAATTTCCAAGTGGATCTGGCAAATGCACGTGCCCTATCGTTGGCCGAGGAGAAAGAGATGCTGAAAAAATCATTCTCAAGCAGGACAAAACTCCACGAAGCAGAGGTTTCCCACGTAGTGGTTAAGGCGGATTTGCAATCTTCGAGCGATAGAGGTTTTGAACCTTTATATTTAAGGAGACGGCCTATGAGGGAGTCACGAAACTTCTAAATGCGGCTTTGGTAGCGGGATTCGTCTATAGTGACAGAAAAAAATCCCCTTTTTTTATCGGAGGAGCACCCAAGTTGAGGTCCGTCATGGGTAGATGGGTAGGAAGGGAAGCGGGATGGGCTTCCAGGCCCGGGTAAAGAAGCGGGCCTCCGTTTCAAGATTTAAGGGGTCATTAGGTCACCGGAGGGAGGTAATGGGCTGACAGACCCGCTGGGTTTGGTGGTTTGGCCGGAAAAAAGGGGGCTGGAAAAATGGGGCATGGTGGGCTGCAAATTGAGTTTGAGGGGGTGTGGGGGTTGTATGAGCTTGAAGTGGTGTGGTGGACGTATGGGCTGTAGGAGGTGTGGGTGTTGTAAGAAGGGGCCCAAGGGAGTTGTTGGGATGGGAGAGTGGCCCAAGACGTTTAAAAAGCCTGGGGGTTGGTGAGGTGCAATATGGGCCACGAGAAGCGGTTGAAAGTGATGGTCTGACAACGTGGGAGATGAAAAATGTGAGGTCACGGTCAAGGTAGTAGCATAAAGTGACATACGGTTGTCCGTAGGCAAAGACGTGGGTGTGACGTCGGAGAGAGAAAAAACGCAGCGGTTTTCTGGCGGCACCAGCGCGCCGGGAAGGGGCGGAGCATTCGCAAAAAAAGAAGTGAAACGTTGCTGCGTAGGTAACGGCCGAGGAGGTGGGTCTGGTCGGGAAATCACCGGCGGCAATACCAAGCGCCGCGTTGGAAGGAGGCGCAGGTGCGGCGACAGTGGCTGGAGTAAGTCTGCGGTGGCTGAGTGGAAATCCAAGTCGCTGCTGGTATGGTTCAGAAAAAGAAGGGGGTGGTAACTGGCCGGAACTGGGTCAGAGCTTGAAACGGCGCACAAGACGGAGGAGCTGCTGAGCATGCGACTGTGGAAGTGACCGGAAAAAGCCGCTGGGTGTGCGATTGTGAAGACGGGAATGCCGTGCCTAGTAGCTGGCCGGAAACATGTTGCTGCGTATGCTGGCTGGTAAAAAGCTGCTACGTGTGCTGACCGGAAGCTTGCTGCTGCGTGTGTTGACCGGAGTAAGGTGACCGGAAGAAGCTGAGGAGGCGAGAAAGCCGTACAAAGTGGCAGGCCGGAAACCATGACGTGTTGTGTGTCCGCCGGCAAAGCGATATCATCCGACCGGCGGCTTGAGTACGCCATGAGCCCGGCGTCTTCACAAAAGACTCTGGATTCTTGATTTTTTCTTGTCAGAGAGAAAACAGTAGAGCACGAGATTGATGTATTATGATCATACAAAATGGCAAGATATGAAGAAATAAGGCAATGATGGCATTACGTACTAAGAAACTAATTCCAAAGAATTAGAATTAAATTATCATATAACTATGACTATGTTAAGTTATCGAGAGATTCGAGAGTTCAAAATACGTAATATCAAATCAACTTACAATAAAAGAATGAGGCCCGAGTCCTCATTATATAGATAAGAGAAGTGTTCCCCAAGCTAGAGTTCCCTTCGCCTACTATAATACCATAAATATCACAACCGGCTCATAATTAGGATTTCTCCTATATGCTATGTTCCCATAAATAATAGATCTCTCGCTAAATTACAAGAATAGGCGTGGGACTATAACTCTTTCTATAATATAGTCCGCCGGGACCCCACAAACAACCCATATTAGCCTGTTAAGGCCTAAAAACCATAAAGCCCAACACTTGATGCTAAGCTGCCACTTAGCATCGAGCTGGTATCCCTGTATAAGAGCTAACTACTCTCATACTTCAGGTCGCGGATCCTTGAAACAGCTCTCCCAACTCTAAAAAAGAATGGTCCTTCCGAAAAATGAGGTCGTTTACCCAAATTACCATAAATACCTACATATAGCCGACGTGAACATTTGATGTCGTATCATCTATTCCCCCATATTCTGGTTGATTGAGGTACGAAATCGAGTAAAATATATAAGGAGTAAAGGATACGACGGCTGTAAACCATACATCACTTCATTAGCTCGCTACGACCTCATACCATAATCCATAATATCCTAACTCGCCAACCCTCAAAAGAGCTCGCCACTCTCATACGAGAGGTCGCTACTCTCAAACCAACTCGCCCACCCCCAGAAGGATTGCACCTTCCTGAAGAAGAGGTCGCTCATAAATCCCCTTCAAGACATACATTTACCGACCTGGATATCAACCAACTCGTTCCCATAAGAACCATCCATTGTTAACCTAAAGTCATAATCTCGGCACAATAACCAACATAATGTAATCATGCATCTTTAAGAAGTAAAAAACATGCCACCCTTGGCCATCACATCCCTATTAAGATCATTAAATGCATTCTGGCGCTATGTCGGGCATGTGTCCCTTCCCCGTATCCTCGTAATATATTTAATTTGCGGGCCCAAAAATGAAAGGCCAAGAATAAAAACCCTACCAACTTCCCGCCTTTAGAAACCCTTTCTATTCTTTCAGCTTTTCACGTCGCCCAACACATAACACACCTCTTCATCTCCCTTCTGCAAAAATTCTCTCTCGCGAAATTCTGCAAAAATTCTCTCTCGCGAAATTCTACAAAATTCACAAAGCCCCAGCATTCATCTGCAAATTCATCATCCGCAATAATGAGTAAGTCCCCCTAATCCTTCACCATGATGATAATTACTTTAATTTGTTCTGAGAATTGTTACGTATGCTGAGTGTATTTTTGTGTCTTCCCCCTCCCCATTAATTGATTTTTGATGAACACAGTGCCTTCAAGTTCCGATCCTCAAAACCTTATCCCCTCAAACCCACACACTTCCAATGATACTACACCCATCGAAACCCCCCTAACCTTCAATAGAAGACGAAAAAACCCACCGTCACCCCGACCTGGTTTAGAAGATGAACCAGAAGGTGATGTTAGTTGGGTCGAACTCGAGGCCCAGTTTGGACCATACTAGGGCCTATACTGAAGCTAGAGCCTTAGTCAAAAATATAATAGAGGAACCCTCTTCACCCCATCCCGAAATTGAAAACATCCCAGAGGGAATTCCCCTAATTGTACCTGATATGCCCTCAACTTCTCCATCTGAACATTTCCTTGAGAATCCAGTGACCGTGATAGCCCCTTGTATCGCTGCCGACCTGCTTCCTTTACCTCAAACCACCAGGGTAGTGGGAGAGAACTACTGGTTGCTCCCAAATCGGGAAAGACTTGAAGAATTTAAGCAAGTACTCAACCTTCCCGATACTGTCACACTGGTCATTTCAAATATCCTTCAGGCCAACCCAAACCATCCTCCACCTGACCAAATCATATTCATAGACGAGCTCCTCAAAGCAGGCTTTAGGTTTCCTACCTACTGTTTTTTCGTTTGTACTGAAAATAAGTATAAAGTCCCTCTCCTCCAGTTGACTCCAAACTCAATAAGGTTCATGGGTGGATATTTAATTTTATGTACATATTACCATGTCCAGCCCGATCCGGGATTTTTTCATTTTTGTATTCAAGTAAAATACCAAAAGAACTCCTTCAATCTCTCTACCCGTCTCGGAAAACCACACTTCTTGGTGAATCCATCATCAAAAGTGTCCAATTGGCGGAAGAATTTCTTTCTTATTCACAACACCGAAACTTTGTCCTTCAATACCGATCTCCAATTCCACACCCCAAAACAAGACAATTCCCCTACCTCAAAAACACTTCCAATGCTCTTCAAATCATACTCTGATCAGCTCGCTGAATGGAGTAAGCGCCCTTTTGACGTGGTGCAACTTACCAGGTGGGAGAGGCTATTTTCATATGTAGGTCTTGACTCGCGAAATAATGACCAACCTCTAACCAGATCTTGATTTGGTGGGTCCTTTAGTTGTAAATTCCCTTTTCCTTTATATCAATGATAAACTCCTTTAATTTATACATGTTTCTTTTGTAGATGCCTTCATCAGTACCTGTCTCTCATTCAGCTCGGAAGGTGCTACTGTTCAAGCTGATCCGAGCCCAATGACGACATCAGCACCATGAGCTCCCATTGTTGATGTGGATGAGGAATTAAATTGCGCCATTGCTTCGAAGGATGGGCAAGCAATACCTAGCGACCTCGAAGATCAGATGCCCCTTCAAAAAGTCATGATCAAAGGAAAGGGCAAAAGATCATCTTGAGAGCGTCCACCTTCACAGTCCGGATCTCCAGATAAAAAACACCAACGTCTCCACAAGACATATGCCCCCGCATCGAGTTCCCCAACTTTGGAGAAGAGTCTAGCACAATGCGCCACTGTTGACCAATTCAGATCCCTGCCGACCGCTCAGGTGAACTTATACTTTCCAAAACATATTTTTCGAATGTATTATTGTGCCACATACTTAACATATCTTATTTCCCTTTTTTCCACATAGCTTGAACCCATAGTGAACGCTCGGTCGAACCAGTTTCATACGACCTCTGCTGACGGCGAGCTGCAAAAAACCTGCGACGAGCTAACTGCCCAGGCAGAAAGGCAAATAAAACAGCTATCTCTCACCCAAGGAGAGATAGATGAGGCTCATCGCCAACTAGCAGCTCGGGAAGAGGAATTGAACGTCTCCAAAAGTCAAGTAAAGATGCTGAAGGATGAAACCACTCGACTAGGAGGTCATTTGATGGAGCTGGAGGGTCAACTGCATGAGAAATGCGAGCAGATGGAGGGCGCCATTCGCACGGCTCGTGAACAAGGGTAGCCGAAGGGGAAGCTAAGGGTCGCCTCACATTTCTAAGGAGTGAAACGGGGAAATGATTCATTGATGTGTATAGGGATGAGCTGATTGAAGCCTAAAGAACACAACTCTTTGACTGGGCAAAATGGCAAGAGGAGGTAAAGAGTGGGTTCGTCATGCTGCAGAACGAATCAAGGCCTAGCTCTCTGCTATGAATATCTCTTTCAATCCTAATGTAGATGGCATCATTGACAACCTTCCCCCCTTCACCTTTTGGAAAGGTGACATCAAACATCCCCCCACACCCAAATGGTGGGTATCCTGCAAGAGCAAGGCGATTATCCGAGCTGGACTTGTTGCCGAGATGGAGGCTCCTCTTGACGACATAGTGCCTGATTGCAATACTGTCCAACACTTGTAATCCCAGACTCTTACTTATTTTTGCTCATTTTTCAAAACCATGTATGAACAATCTCATTCTTATGTTATTATGCATCACCTGCCATAACAAATTATCCAAATATACAAACAATCCATATTTCAACCATGTAAATCAATAAAAAATGACAATAAGCCTCAAAAGACCGTAATCCTTCCAATCCCCCAAGTTATTACAAGCAGGGCAAAAACAACCTGTTAACAAAGCCCCCATACTCAAAACCATAACTTCAAACATTTATAGGTCACGTAAAGCACTTCATAACCTCATGCAGTTTACTCAATATGTAAATCAAACATATTTATATTTTTAAAAGAAGATATATAAATCAAACATATCTCCTTTCTAGGGTATGTAAATCAAACATATCCAAGATCGCATATAAATCAAGCACAACAAGTCATTTAAGACCTAATAAATTCACACAAGATCCAACAAGATACTGAAAACCAAAGCCAGACATATATCACGCAAATAAAAGTCTAGACAAAACATGTTAGTCAAACATGTATTCCCCAGAATATCCTCAAACATGTAAATCAGACATGCTCAAGGACATCTATGAATATGTAAATCAAACATATTCAAGGAATAAGTAAGAACATATAAGTCAAATATGTTCTTACATATAAATCAAGTCCACATATAAATTTTCACAAAACACAGTGATTGAGAAAAATATGTAAGTCAAGCATATCTTTCCCAGAAGCAACCTCAAATATGTAAATCAAATATATTCAAGGTCGTGAAAGAACATGTAAGTCAAACATGCTCTCCCACCAAACCATTTATTCCCATATCCATAAAACCATAAGAATGCCGTAAAGTGACCCAAAGTTTCCATTATTCATTATAAATAGGTGCCCGCCCATAAGGGTTTGAGAAAATCCATCACCGACCTATAGAAGCATCGGCCCACAACAATAATAAATAATAATACGAAAGTATGAGCCGCTATCCAGAGAGCTAGACGTAGTACTTTTTCAAGTGACAGATATTTCAGCTTCTTGGTAAAGCTTTCCCTCGAGCATTTTCAATCACATATGCCCCCTCGTAATACCTTGATAACTTTAAACGGCCCAATCCAATTTGGATCCAGCTCTCTGGTATTGTATATTGCATCAACCCGCTTCCATACTAGATCTCCAATCTGGAAGTACCGACGTTTGACACATTTATTAAAAGTTGGCTTAATTTGCTGCTTATATTGTTCCACACGCGCCGAAGCCTTTTCCCATATTTCTTCAATCATTTTAATAGCGCCTCTTGCTAACTGCTCATTTTGTTCCACATTAAAGTTCGATAATCGTTGAGACCCCCCCACTATTTCGGCTGGGATGACAACGTCCATACCATAGACCATGCTGAAAGGTGATTCACCTATAAAAGTTCGAGGGGTTGTTCGATAAGCCCATAAAACCGATGAGATCTCTTCATGCAAAATTCCTCCCGCTTTTTCTAGCCGCAACTTAAGTCCCTGTACAATAATGCAATTAGTAACCTCAACCTACCCATTAGCCTGGGGATGCGCCACAGAAGCAAATCGATGCTTCATCCCCATCTCCTTACACCAATCTTGAATCTTCTTCCCATTGAATTGAGTTCCATTGTCCGAGACTAACACCCGCGGGACACCATACCTGCCAAAGATATTGTTAAAAATTAAATCCATTATATCCTGCTCGCCTATGCCCATCACCGCCTCTGGTTAATCTACCGCGACCAAATGTTGTTTATTACTAAGTGTCTTTATAAAAGGTCCCACGATATCAATCCCCCATTATGAAAAAGGACAAGGCGATCTCATCACCATCATATCTTCTGCCGGCACATGAATGAACAGTGTATGCATCTGACACATCTTGCAAGTCCTGACTAGGTCGCTCGCCATACCCTTCATTCCTGGCCAAATGAAGACAGCTCGTAATGTTATCCCAACCAACGCTCTTCCTTTCGCATGATCACCACAGTAACCTTCTGTATTTCCCGCAATACCTCCATCCCCTATTCTTTGGCTAAACGCTTCAGATATGGGCCGAAATGCGACCTCTTATACATGTCTTCATTCATTAAACAGAAGCGAGCTGCTGTTCTAGCCTCCTTAGTAGATAATCGCGTCTCTTCTGCCGTCACCTTATCAAGAACCTCCCGAATTGGTGTTCGCCAATCATCCTTTATCTCAATTTCCATCATCTCCATTCCTTTATCCACACTACTGTGGCCCAGTTCCATCAAGGTAATATTTATTGTATCACAAGTGCCCAGTGCTCCTGCCATCTGAGCGAGCTGATCTGCCCGTGTATTATCAGCCTGTGGTAAATGTTCCAGCTTAAACTCTTCGAATTGCATAACCTCCTGTCATAGATTTTTTAAATATTCCAACATATGTTCTTCCCTTGCTTCAAAAGATCCATTAAACTGACGGGCTACCAGTTGGGAATCTGTATAAGCTTTAACCTTCCTTGCTCCAGGTCGCTTGCCATTCTGATACCTTGCAATAATGCTTCATACTCAGCTTCGTTATTGGATACATTGAACCCCAATTTGATTGCAAAATCTAAATTTCCCCCCTCCGGGCTGGTCAACACAATACCTAGCCCAGCTCCTGATGCCATAGTTGATCCATTTGTATGTAAAAGCCCCATCTTCTGTTCTCCTTTGGATTCAGGGGGACACACCATCTCTTGTAGAAAGTCTGCCAATACCTATGCTTTGATAGCTGTTTGAGGCTCATATACCACATAATACTCACTCAACTGTATAACCCACTTCACCAACCTTCCAGAAACATTTGGATTACTCAAAACTTGCTTGAGAGCTAGGTTCGTACGTACCTTCACCTTTTCGCTTAGAAAATAAGGCTGCAACTTCCTTGCCATATAGATCAATGCAAAACCCTCTTTTTCCAGGTCGGAATAATTTAGCTCGGCACCTCTCAACATCCTGCTAATGTAATAAATAGGCTTCTGCACGCATTCTTCCTCCCTAATGAGTATCGAACTTACCGCGGCCTCTCCAACAGATATGTACAAACTCAGGTCTTCTCCCGGCATTGGCTTAGTTAATAGTGGTATTTTCGCTAAGTATTCTTTAAGCTTTTCAAAACCTTCCGTAGCCTCCTTGGTCCACTCAAACTTGGATCCATTTCTAAGCGTTCTGAAGAAAGACACACCTTTCTCTGCCGACCTGGAAATAAAATGATTAACGCCTGCAATCTGACCTGTTAATACCTGAATTTCACGTACCGTCCTAGGATGTGGCATCTCAAAAACAGATCGCACCTTTTCTGGATTTACCTCGATACCTCTCTCAGTTATCATGTACCCCGTAAATTCTCCAGATCGCACACCAAATGCGCACTTCTTTGGATTGAATTTCATCCCATATTGCCTAAGTATGGCAAAAGCTTTTCTTAGGTCCTCCACATGAGACTCCGGTTTCATGCTCTTCACCAACATGTCATCCACATAAACTCCCATGGTGGACCCCAACAGGTCCTTGAACATCTTGTCAACTAATTGCTGGTAGGTCGCACTGATTTGTACATATTTGTATGTGACTTTCATGTGTTTTTGCATCGTATGTTGTGTGCTTTTAAGGTGTTTAGGTTTATTTTTCTTATCGTTTTTCTTCCTTTTGATGTTTTTCATTTCGTTTGGTGTTTAATGTGTTTTTACTTTATTTTATATGAAATAAGCTAATTTTGCTCAGTTTCAGTATTTCAGCTCAAAACGAGGAAAATGGGATGAGCGACGAGCTGAAGTCCTGTAGGCGCCGCAATGCAGTGCCCGAATCGACACCGAGAACCGCTCGCGTCGATCGACCTTAGGTCGACGCATAGCTACATTAGAATAGATCCTAGCTCCGTCGACCAACGTAACTCACGACGCAACTTGCAGTAGCGTCGATCCTGGTCCGCGTCGGTCGACGCATTGCCTGGTCGATGCGAGCGCCTGATTCGCATCGACGTCGACGCTCGGCACGCGTCGATCGACGCTAAGGTAGTTTTGGCAGTTATTTTGGAAAATTCTATAAAAGGCCGGTGGTTTCTTCATTTTTAGGGTGCTGGAACAAGGGGGAAAGGTCCAGAATAATGTAGAAAACCCTCGGTTCATGCCAGCTGATTTGTACTTTTTTGTACGCATTTTTGTTACCTTTTTGTGTTGTGTTTGCATGTGTTTTGCTTGAATTTATGGGTATTAGGAGTCTTTTTGGCCTATTTTGTTAGTTTTAGGTTTTGTAGTGTTTTCTTTGTTTTTAGTATTTTTTCTTATATTTTCTTAGTTTTTTTATTAGTTTTTGTTTTGAAGGTCAACATTGGTCAAAGTGGGCCCACGACGAGGTCGGAAGATGATTCAAACCCTATAAACTCATTTCCAATCCACAACATATCTTTGGTGTGAGGATCGACCGGAAATGACGAGAAATGTGGCCATTTTCATTGTCACCTCATGCATTCGCTCGGTGGATGTCTCAGTTGTCGTAAAACAAGCATAACACCAAAAACACTTGTTACATTTGCCTCCACCTTATATCATTGGAAAGTTGAGAGAAACTTCTAAAACCCTTGTGTTTACAACATTCTCAAATTCTGAGTATAAGAATGATAAAAAGCAGCTTTAAGTGGAGATGGTTCACTGTGGCCTCGCTTGTGGCAGGTTTTGGTGTGGAGCCCATAAATCTCAGAGGAAAATTTCAAATGGCACAAATCAAACTCCAAATGAAATCCAAGAGGAAGGGCTAGATTTTATATGAAGACATCAATGGCTGATTCCGTGTTTTTATCAGTCTATCGACTGGATTTCAATCGATTGACTGCTCTGCAGAAAGTTTGGGGCGTTTGAACAAGTCAGTCGATCGACTGAAATGCTGAGGATGTGTGATTTTGGCGAAAAAAAGAGACCATTTTGCCCCTTATCTACCCATATATGATTCTCACCCATTATTCACAAAAAAACAACTCTCCTTGGTGGTTTTGGACTTGTTCCATCTCCTCCAAGCCTCTACCATTCCTTGCAATAAAAAAAACACTAGCTTAATTCTTAGTTAATGTAGTTTAGCTAGTTTAGTAGTTAGAGTAGTGAGGTTTAGGTGTTCTTAGCAAGTGTGGGAGAAGGTGACATATCCTACACTTGTGGTTCTTGGTTGCTTTGGAAGATTGTAATAGACTTGAAGCTTTGAGTTCAATGCAATTTGGTAGTGTTCTTTCCCTTACTTTCTTGTGTTATTGTTGTTGTTGTTGCTCTTGTTTGGTTGAAATTGTTGTGTTGGTGATTTGGTTTTAGATTATGTTGTCTTTCTTAGCATTTCAATTCTTGAATGTTTGGTTTTATTGCTTATGTTGTTCTTTCTTTTATTGCAAACTCCATTGATGCATCCCTCTTTTCAAGCTTTTTACTATTTTTAGCTAAGCAAACTTTAGGTAGATAAAAGCCAAATGAGACTTTCTTCTTTGGTAAATTTGACTTTATTTTAATTTAATGCTTTTGACTTATTTTAACTTTCAATCTTTGTTTTTCCCTCCAATTTCCCTTTCAATTTGCAAGCCTTCTTAGTTTAGTAATTTTAATTTATGCAATGTTGTTAATTAGGTTTAGTTAATGTCATCAATTAATTAAATTCAAAAAAGATTTAATTCGCATTTGATGCATTAGTTTTGAAATTACGGGTTTAGGATTTAGGTTCGTTTAGAACCATTAATCGGATTTTGTTGAGAATTGGGATTGACGACCCCAATACTTGATCGACATTTGGGATTGACAACCCCGAATCGTGGATTAAGTGCTCGGCAAAAACGATTAATCGTGGAGACGAACCGAACACCCTAAACCCAATCATTTTTAATTAAAGTCTCATTTTAAAGCTTTAGAATAAAACTCAAACCAAACCAATGCCTTAATGCTTTCATAGATTAGATTAGTGTTATTTAGCTTAACAAGAGAGCGACTAAATACATCGACCGCCGATTATATCTATCCTTGAGAGACACGACTCGGGAAAACTTACTGCTCTACAATCGACTCCGTACTATTGCGGAGAAGATTTGTTAGAGTGCCAAGAATTCTTCGATCAAATTTTGGCGCCGTTGCCGGAGATAGATTAAGGCTAACGGTGTTTTTAATTATTTCTCTTGTTATCTTAGTTATTAATTAATTTAGTTTTTGTTTTACTTTCGATGCTCGTAATCCTTTGTTGAGTGTTGTGTTTGCAAGGTACTCATTCGGAGAGCCCGATGCCGCCCGCCTACACTCACGACGATCAAATGATTCCTCCGCCGCTCGATTGATCCGGCCGAGGATGGCAATCTACCGAGATAGTTTGCCATACGACGACCCTTATATCCAAACTCCCAAATATCCAAATCCGTATACCACTCCACCAAGCTATCGGGTCCCCTCGACTTATGATGACCCTTATGCTTCGATCGGTCGAGAATGGGCCCCAACTTTCGATTATCCCGGCCCAAGCCCTTCTTATTCTCCACCGATTTCACTTCCCCATAACCTAAGCGTGGATCCGTATGCTCCGACTCGTGATCCTTATGATCCGGGTTTTGACGATCCATATGCTCAACTCGCCTCGCCCTCTTCTTACCCGATCTTTGACTCGTATGCTCCCCAAATTCATGATTCATATTCTTGGAGCTACGACTTTTACGACCTACCCACCTCGAGTTCGTATACCCTGAACGACGACCCGTACGCCTCACTTTCTCAAGATTTTTCTATGACCCAACTCTCAGAATTTGAGCCTCTCTCATCCGAGCTCGTGGTGGTGATTCGACAATTGGATGAATGCCTCGCTCGCATGGAGAATCAAGTAGAGCAAATTGCCAACGAAGTGGACGAGCTTAAAAGACCGTGTCTTGACGAGATGCCCATCTTTGATGTGGTGGTTCCCACGGTCGTTGACGACAATTCGAGTTTTGATGAAATCTTGAAAGAGGGGTGCAAGGAGGTGGAGTTAGAAGGTGAGAAGAAAGGTTCGGAGGTTGGCGTTACCCCTCTCGTGCTTATTGAAGACGTTGTAGTTGAAATTGAGGGGGAGCCACTTTTGGGGTCTCCAATAGATTCCCATCTTTGATCTTGTGATCATGGGATGTCTTGAAGGAACCTCCTGTGCAGCTGAGCCTTCTGAATCATTGCTAATTGGAGGCATTTGAACAAACAATGGTATGGCTGGAAAACTATTCCCTGAGCTACTTGAACTTCTGGCAGAAAGTGAGCTCTCTCTTGAAGCTGAGGGTTGATGATTGATAGGGCTATGTGCATGACAGTTTTCTCTAGCAATATTCTTGTTTGTTGCAGCATTTACACCTGATCCATTCAATTTGTGTGTTATGGGGACGATAGGAACCATAGGTGGATCATTGTGGTTCAGAACTTTCTCCACACTCAGCTTCTCTTTATAAGGAAAAACCCCTTCATCAAATATCACATTCCTGGTGATTATGATCCTCTTATCTGGCAGTAAAACTTTATATCCTTTATACTGATTGCTATAACCAATGAACACTCCTGCACATGACATGTATTCCATTTTGTGCTTGTTGTAAGGCCTTAAATGAGGGTAGCATAGACAACCAAAGACTTTCAATCTCTTGTAATCAGGTTTGTGTCCATAAAGGATCTCCAGTGGTGTTTTGAACTACAGTGGCTTGCTGGGAACTCTGTTCAAAAGGTAGGTAGCTGTCACAAAAGCATCCCGGATAGTGTCATTTGTATAAACCGTTGAGCTATAAACGTTAAAGTATCGCTTATTGGGAGGCAACCCAATTTGTAAAAAAAATAAAAAGAAAAAAAATAGAAAATTAAAAAAAAAAACTTTTTATTCGTATTTTGTTTTTTGCAACCCCCCGTTTGTTCATTTCTTGTAGGTTGCTTGTCTCGACTCCCGGAGAGGACTTACGCACAACCGCGTCGACACAAGCTCGGAGATAGGGGCGTTCTCTTTTTCCCTACACTTTTTACCGCTTTATTTAGCTTAATTTGCAATGAGGACATTGCTAGATTTTAAGTGTGGGGTGGTGGTTAGAGTTCGCCTTAGGCTTTTTAATGTTTGCATGCTTGCTTGTGCTAATTTGAGTAACGTGTGTGTTATTTTTGCTTGGAACCTTGGCGAAGTGACGCGGTTTTGATGATTTGCTTAGGAGTTTAGATTTTCGATCGGATTTAGTGTACTTAGGTAATTTGACTCGTTGGGACTTTGTTCGGCTTTAGCTTCGTGCTATCCTTGAGCTCATATAGAACTAGTGCCTCAACTAGCCTCGTCGTCGAACACTCTCTATAGGATTTTGTTTTGTATTTTGGAGTCGTCAATTGCTCCATGTGCTCGATCGAAAATATTGTAAGTTGCTAGTAGCAACGAGTGGTCGGAGCCGTTGATTTCTCTTTGTATATATCTTGTATTTAAGTACCTTATTTTCTTAGGTACCAAAAAAAAAAAAAAAAAAAAATAAAAAAAAAAAAGAAAAAGAAAAGAAAAAAAAGATGATGAATAAACAAGGATAAGTTATAAATCCTTGTAGTTATTAAGTAATAAACTCCTCTTTTTCCTTTTTTTAGATTTTGTTTGTTAAAGAGAGTTGTGGACGATGGGGCTAGTAGGGAGCCGATTAACGGTTCGACTGTGGATAGACCTTAGCCGGGGCAAGTACGAGGGGACCGACTTGGAGGGTTACCTAGTACTTTTAGGTTTCGGAAGTCGATCTAAACTTTATTTGTCAACGCATCATTGTCATCCTTTTAGTCAAGTTAATAAGCATTGTAGCATACGACGTCTCGAATTAGGTTTGTGCATTAGTTTAGGATCATCCGAGGATAGATTCGTAATTCTAGATTAATATTGCTTGAGGACAAGCAATCATTCTAAGTGTGGGGTGGTTGATTTGTACTTTTTTGTACGCATTTTTGTTACCTTTTTGTGTTGTGTTTGCATGTGTTTTGCTTGAATTTATGGGTATTAGGAGTCGTTTTGGCCTATTTTGTTAGTTTTAGGTTTTGTAGTGTTTTCTTTGTTTTTAGTAGTTTTTCTTATATTTTCTTAGTTTTTTTTATTAGTTTTTGTTTTGAAGGTCAACATTGGTCAAAGTGGGCCCACGAAAAGGTCGGAAGATGATTCAAACCCGAGAAACTCATTGCCAATCCACAACATATCTTTGGTGTAAGGATCGACCGGAAATGACGAGAAATGTGGCCATTTTCATTGTCACCTCATGCATTCGCTCGGTAGATGTCTCAATTGTCGTAAAACAATAATAACTCCATAACCACTTGTTACATTTGCCTCCACCTTATATCATTGGAAATTTGAGAGAAATTTCTAAAACTCTTGTGCTTACAACATTCCCAAATTCTGAGTTTAAGAATGGTAAAAAGCAGCTTTAAGTGGAGATGGTTCACCGTGGCCTCGCTTGTGGAGGGTTTTGGTGCGGAGCCCATAACTCTCTGAGGAAAATTTCAAATAGCACAAATCAAACTCCAAATGAAATACAAGAGGAAGGGCTAGATTTAATATGAAGACATCAATGGCTGATTCCGTGTTTTTGTCAGTCGATCGACTAGATTTCAGTCGATCGACTGCTCGGCAGAAAGTTTGGGGCGTTTAAACAAGTCAGTCGATCGACTGAAATGCTGAGGATGTGTGATTTTGGCGAAAAAAAGAGACCATTTTGCCCTTTATCAACCCATATACAATTCTCACCCATTATTCACAAAAAAACAACTCTCCTTGGTGGTTTTGGACTTGTTCCATCTCCTCCAAGCCTCTACCATTCCTTGCAATAAAAAAAACACTAGCTTAATTCTTAGTTAATGTAGTTTAGCTAGTTTAGTAGTTAGAGTAGTGAGGTTTAGGTATTCTTAGCAAGTGTGGGAGAAGGTGACATATTCTTCACTTGTGGTTTTTAGTTACTTTTGGAAGATTGTAATAGATTTGAAGCTTTGAGTTCAATGCAATTTGGTAGTGTTCTTTCCCTTACTTTCTTGTGTTGTTATTATTGTTGTAACTCTTGTTTGGTTAAAATTGTTGTGTTGGTGATTTGTTTTTAGATTATGTTGTCTTTCTTAGCATTTCAATTCTTGAATGTTTGGTTTTATTGATTATGTTCTTCTTCTTTTATTGCAAACTCCATTGATGCATCCCTCTTTAAAGCTTTTTACTCTTTTTAGCTAAGCAAACTTTAGGTAGATAAAAGCCAAATGAGACTTTCTTCTTTGGTAAATTTGACTTTATTTTAATTTAATGCTTTTGACTTTTTAACTTTCAAGCTTTGTTTTTCCCTCTAATTTCCCTTTCAATTTGCAAGCCTTCTTAGTTTAGTAATTTTAATTTATGCAATGTTGTTAATTAGGTTTAGTTAATGTCATTAATTAATTACATTCAAACAAGATTTAATTCGCATTTGATGCATTAGTTTAGAAATTACGGGTTTAGGGTTTAGGTTCGTTTAGAACCGTTAATCGGATTTTGTTGAGAATTGGGATTGACGACCCCAATACTTGATCGACATTTGGGATTGACAACCCCAAATCGTGGATTAAGTGCTCGGCAAAAACGATTGATCGTGGAGACGAATCGAACACCCTAAACCCAATCATTTTTAATTAAAGTCTCATTTTAAAGCTTTAGCATAAAACTCAAACCAAACCAATGACTTAATGCTTTCGTAGATTAGATTAGTGTTATTTAGCTTAACAAGAGAGCGAATAAATACATCGACCGCCGATTATATCTATCCTTGAGAGACACGACTCGGGAAAACTTACCGCTCTACAATCGACTCCGTACTATTGCGGAGAAGATTTCTTAGAGTGCTAAGAATTCTTCGATCACCAGCTTTCGATTTACGCAAAATTAGAGTTTAATAGTTTGTAGTTTTGTCATTTCTATGCCGTCCGACGTTCAAGATCGTTTCTCATCGTTGAAGATCGTTGGATTGCTGATGCTTTTCTAGATCATAGGTTTTTATGCACCTTTTTATTTGGTTTATGTATTTGGATTTGATTATCTTCGCATGTTGAAGTTGAACTTTAGTTTCGTTAATTTAGTTTCCCTTGTTCTTCTTGTTTTCAGTTTGCTTAGTAGTTGTTTAGATGCATGGTAATTCTCATGCTCTTGCTTGATGAAGTTATGCTTTTGATTATGTTTATGCTTGTTGGCTAGATTTATTGTTCTAGTGTGCCTAGGGTCATTTAGAACCATCGGGATTGACAACCCTGATCGTGGAGATGATTCTGACGCAATAGAACCCTCGTTTTCATAATCGTTTTAAAAGGCTTTTGATTTTATTGCTCGTAGATGTTAGAAAACCCCCAAACCTTATTTCATCGAGTGTTTATTTTCGTTTCTATGTACGTAAAATCAAACACCGAAATAGTTTCCGATTAGTCTTCCTTGTGATTCGACTCGAGTCAGCTTATCGCCTACAATATCTCCGTTCTCTTGCGGACGAGCCTTTTATTTTAAAGTAAAAAAGTTCGATTCAAAATTTGGCGCCATTGCCGGGGAAGGCTAAAGATTACGATTTTTGGTGTTTTCTTTTATTTGTGTGTTTGTGTTAGTATTTATTGTTGAATTTTGTTTTGTTTATTTTTTATACTTTTTGGTACGTTTAATCTCGGTTTTTGAGTGTTGTGCTTTGTAGCCACATGTTTTAAGACTCGAGATTATTTTGATTGAAGATGGCGAATTATCGAGTTAGTTCGTTATATGATGACCCTTAAGCTCCAACTATAGATTATCAAGTTCCTCCATCGTATTATGACCCGTATGCTTCGAGTGGTCAAGAATGGGCCCATGCTTTTGACTATCCCGGCCCATGTCCTTCAAATTGCTGTAATCAAAGCATGGATTCTTATGCACCGTCTCATGGGTATTATGATCCGGGTCTTGATGATTCTTATGCTCAGTTTGCCCCGCCTTATCTGAACGCGAACTCATATGCTCCTACGTTTCAAGATTTCCATTCTTCGAGCTACGATGTTTACACTCCACCCACATCCAATGCGTATATTTCGAGCGGCGATCATTCCGTCACTGTTTCTCAAGATCTTTTAGCCGAGATTGTGGAAGCGACTCAACATATGGATGAACGCATAGAATGTATGGATGAACGCATAGAACGCCTCAATATTAAATTAGAGAAATTTGACAACAAGGTGTACGAGCTAGACCAACCATGTCATGAGGAGTTGCCTTTCTTTGATATGAAAAATCTCACCTTTGTTGATGGCAATTCTAGCATTGATGATATTTTGAATGAGGTGTGCGAAGATGTGGAATTTTTGGGTGAGAAGAAGGAGGTGGAAGTCGACATTGTTTCCCCCATGCTTTTTGAGGATGTTATACAAGACTGTGGGAGAGTTTCCTTCGAGTGAATTTATTGAACCTCATGTCGTGCCGCCTGACGCTTTGTACGAACATGAGAAGGAGGTGTTTGAAGAGAAAGTTGAAAAGGAGCCCGTTTGCATCTTGGGACATTTTTTTGTGTCCGCCTTGGTGATTATCATCGCCAATTCTTGTTCTTAAAGAATATTAAGGCGTGGCACGATCGTCATTTTTTTTAGACCTGGGATGACATTGAATGGACGCCATCAAGCTAAAGACGTAAATAAAGCGCTTCTTGGGAGGAAACCCAAGACTTTTAACTTTATTTGTTTTTTGTGTGTTTTTGTTTCTTTTCGTTTCAGGTTCCCCTCGACTTTGAAGCCCGTTAGATGATATTGGATGCTCAACTCATCATCACCAGCACGATTTCAGGGACGTATCTCTCCTTCACTTATATTTTACCATACTTAGCTTAATTTTTCATTTTATACAATGTGGACATTGTATGGTTTAAGTGTGGGGGGGTTTGTCCTTGGTTTGGTTAGTAATTTTTGTATGCTTGCTTGTGGTTGATTTGAGTTATGTGTTGATATTGATTGGAACCTTGACGAAGTGTCGTGGTTAGATGCTTTGTTTAGGATATTTAGATTTCCGTTCGAACAATAGTGTAATTGTGGGGAATGAAGTGTAAATAGTCTATGAAGTGTCTTGTCTTCTGTTCTATTCTTGTTTTGTTCCAAAGAGTCGAATACTCTCTGCTAGTCCCGTTTTCAGTTAACCTCTATAGGATTTTATGTAATTTTTATTTTTATATTGGAGACGTTAAAACTCCACGTGCAAAGTTGAAAAATATTATCAGTTGCACTTAGAAATGTAAGATTGGAGTCAATGAAATCTCGCTTTTAATTTTTGTAAATTATGTTCATTTAGTACCTCATATGTATGGGTACTTATTAAAAAAAAAAAGAGAGAGAGAAAAAAAAGAAAAAGAAAAGAAGAAGAAAAAGAAAGAAGAAGTACAAGAAGAGAAAACCTTGTACAAGTTAAGTTCTTATTTTTATTTTTTCTTAGATTGTTTTGTTAAAGATGTGTATAGATGACTGGGCTAGTCGGGTGACGATTTGGCAGTTTGAGCAGGGATAGACTTTGGCCGAGGCATGGATGGGTGACGTACATGGAGGTCAACTCGTTACTTTTAGGTGTTCGGAAGCTAGTCTAAATATCTTATCTCAACGTTATCGTGTATTCCTTTTAGTTGAGTTTTCAGTCGATTTAATGCATTAACTTCTTGAATTATTTGAATGCATTAGTAATTAGGTCATCGGGTAATTAGCTTTCTCCTTGTCTACATCTAGATTAGATTTTGCTTGAGGACAAGCAAAAAGCTATGTGTGGGGGAGTTGATTTGTATATATTTGTATGTGATTTTCATGTGTTTTTGCATCATATGTTGTGTGCTTTTAGGGGGTTTAGGCTTATCTTTTTATCATTTTTCTTCCTTTTGATGTTTTTAATTTCGTTTGGTGTTTAATGTCTTTTTACTTTATTTTATATGAAATAAGCTAATTTTGCTCAGTTTTAGTATTTCAACTCAAAACGAGGAAAATGGGACGAGCGACGAGCCGAAGTCCTGCAGGCGCCACAATGCAGCGCCCGCGTCGACGCCGAGAACTGCTCACGTCGATCTACGCTAGGTCAACGCATAGCTATAATAGAGTCGATCCTAGATCCGTTGATCGACGCAACCGACGACGCAACTGGCAGTAGCGTCGATCCTGGTCCACGTCGGTCGACGCACTGCCTTGTCGACGCGAGCGCCTGATTTGCATCGACGTCGACGCTCGGCAATCGATGCTAAGGCAGTTTTGGCGGTTATTTCGGGAAATTCTATAAAAGGCCGGTGGTTTCTTCGTTTTTAGGGTGCTGGAATGAGGGGGAAAGGTCCATAATAATGTAGAGAATCCTCGGTTCATGCCACCTTTAGATTTACGCAAAATTAGAGTTTAATAATTTGTAGTTTTGTCATTTCTATGACGTCCGACGTTCAAGATCGTTTCTCGTCGTTGAAGATCGTTGGATTGCTGATGCTTTTCTAGATCATAGGTTTTTTTGCACCTTTTTATTTGCTTTATGTATTTGGCTTTGACTATCGTCGGATGTTGAAGTTGAACTTTAGTTTCGTTAATTTAGTTTCCCTTGTTCTTGTTGTTTTTCAGTTTGCTAATAGTAGTTGTTTAGATGCTTGGTAATTCTCATGCTCTTGCTTGCTAAAATTATGCTTTTGATTATGTTTATGATTGTTGGCTAGATTTATCGTTCTAGTGTGCCTAGGGTCATTTAGAACCATCGGGATTGACAACCCTGATCGTGGAGACGATTCCGGCACACTAGAACCCTCGTTTTCATAATCATTTTAAAAGGCTTTGGATTTTATTGCTCGTAGATGTTAGAAAACCCCCAAACCTTATTTGATCGAGTGTTTAGTTTAGTTTTTGTTTTCATTTCTATGTACGTAAAATCGAACACCGAAATAGTTTCCGATTAGTCTTCCTTGTGATTCGACTCGACTCAGCTTATCGCCTATAATATCTCCGTTTCTTGCGGATGAACTTTTTATTTTAAAGCGAAAAAGTTCGATTCACGCACCTGCATTCTTCAAGCCAAATGGCATAGACACAAAGAAATAAGTTCCTGTCGAGGTGACAAAACTCACCTTAGCTTGGTCCTGCTTTGCTAATGGTATTTGATGGTATCCCTGTGAAGCACCCATCATGCTCAATATCTCGCATCCAGAAGTTGAATCCACCAGTTGATCAATTCGTGGCAGCAAATAATGATCTTTCGAGAATGCTTTATTTAAGTCGCAAAAATCTACCCCTACCAATTCTCCCTCCCCAAAGGAGAAGATGTCTCAGAATTCTCTTAGCAGCGTATCGGCTCGTCCCTTATTACTTATGTCATTTGGGTCCCTATCCTCGTAGTGTACCATGGGCGAGCTTCCTTCAAATAAATCTCCATCAATTCTTCATGTGGGTGAACATAATTCTCCTGTTCTTTTCTCTTCTTAGAACTAGGCACTCCTTCATGCACATCTTCCCTCCTTTTTCGCTTATTGTCACTCAAACCTTTTCTGACCATCATTTTATTGCATGACCTGGAGACCTGTTGTTTGAACACAACCTCACCTACTTTATCTCCCACAGGGTACTTTATACTCATATGATATCTAGAGGTTATCGCTTGGAATGCATTAATAGCAGATCGCCCTAGTATTGCATTATATGTCGAAATCCCCTGAACGATTAAAAACTTCAAGTCCTTCTTTGCATGCAATTCACCCTTACCCAATATTACTGAAAGTGTCAGCACGCCCTCCGTAATAACTTGTGCTCCATTGAAAGCGTAGATGGGTTTATTTACAGGTCACGCCTTTGTATCTAACTTCATTTGTTCTAGGAAATCTAAGTATATTATGTTAACAGAACTCCCATTGTCTACAAATATTCTTCCCACCTCATATCCTGCTATCTCAACTTCAATTACCAGTGCGTCATTGTGGTCTTTCTACAGCCCGCGTCGTTCATCAAGACCAAAAAAGATGATATAGGTCCTGACTTTTGAGGTCGCCTACTTATGACAGTGACCTCCCATGGTCCAGGTCGAGCCGACTTGGTGTGTTTCTTCCGTGCGTTGTTCATATCACCATCCGTTGGCCCTCTCGAGATCATGTTAATTCTCCCTTTATCCCTCCTGCTCTCCTCTAATCATTCTGTTTTTGACCTCCCTGCTGCGGCTGCCTCTCGACCCGGTTTTGAGGTGGACCCTCCGGAGGTGGTGGAGGCAATGTTCACACTGGCTCGCGTGGTTCCCTGTCTCTGTATATGACTTCCTTCAAATGTCCATATTTAATGAGTCTCTCAATTTACTCCTGAAGATGCCTGCACTTCTCTATGGAATGACCATAGTTACTATGAAATAAACAAAAGAATTCTGACCTGGGATTAGTAGGAATATGTGTGCGGGTCTCCGACCATTTTATGCTGTTGGGTATTAAGCATTCCATGATAGTAAACACCTTTTCTCGGGGGATACGCCAAAGAGGTGAAATCTTCATCTCTCCAATCTCTCATATCTAGTTTAGGTGCTGCACTCCCATCTGTACTAGCAGTTAAGAGCCCGGCTACTTTCTGTCGTGGTTCCCTTATGATCTCTGACCTCTTAGGTATATTACATCCGGTCTCCGCGACCTCCGTACCAAACCTTAAACGATGCTCCTCTTCAGCTTCCTCCACCTGTATATATTTATAACATCTTTCCAAAACCTCATCATACGTTCGCACTGTCTTTTTAGCCAGAGACTTGTGTAGATCCTCCCTCCGTAACCCTTGATGTAGTGCCCGAAATTTCATTTCGTCTGTAGCTATAGGTACCTCTAGCGTGGAGTTAGTGAACCGAGTAAAATAATGTTTCAAACTTTCCTCCGGTCATTGCATCATTGTGAAAAGAGATTGTGTTGTCTTGTGTGGTGTTTAACCCTAGAAAATTGCTTCAAAAAGGCTGCCTTTATTACCCGAAAGCTGGTGATCCTCCCTGGTGTCAACCGATGGAACCATTCATGTGCTATTCCCCTTAAAGTGGATAAGAAATCTCGATATGCCATAACATCCGTATATTTATGCAAGATCGCCTCATTCTGAAAAGCTGCATGTGTCGAATAGCATCTGTCGACCCATTATATTGAAATCCCAATGTCTTGTACCCCTTAGGTAGTTCAGCTTGTAATATATCTTCTGAGAATGGATGCCACTTCTCTTCATCCACCCTGGTCCCATCCATTTGTCTTTGTAGAGCTAAAAGAGCCTCTTGCATGTCTATGAATGATTTATTTCTAGGTCCCATTTCACCATATTCCTTTTTATTCTGTCGGCGACCTCGCTATTTGTAAGATCCTTTATGGGATTCGTAATCCTTGGATGATTCCTCACTCTCATCATCATCAGTTTAGGTATCGTATTCGGCCTCAGCGTTCGTAAGATTTACGCCGTGACCTCAATGTTAGAATAAGGTGACCAACAAGCCAACTTATGGTTGTGGTCTGACCATTCTCTTGTAATACAATCGGTTTTTTATTCATAATAATATCTTTCATATATATTGGCATTCCATATCTTTTATCCCATGCTAGTTGCATAGCTATATGATAGCATCCATGGTCCCTGAACTTGCAAGGAAGTATGAGCTTTTTGCTCATGCAGCCGACATCAAGGAGAACCTTGAGTCGATGTATAGTGAGAATACTCGGGCGTCTAGGTACGCAGCGACGAAGGAGTTAGTCGCCTTGAGATTGCGTGAAGGGGCTTCAGTCCACGAGCACGTTCTCAAGATGATAACACTCATTGAGAAGCTGGTGAAACTTAGACGTGGTACTTCCTTCTGAGTTGCAGGTGGATTTGATCCTACTGTCTCTTCCAAGTTCCTATGAACAGTTCATAGTGAACTTTAACATGAACAAACTCGATCCTACCTTGGATGTGATGTTGAACATGTTATTCAGCTATGAGGCAACCATCAAGAAGGAGAAATCTGTTCTCCTTACTGCTCCTTCTGGAAAGAAGAGTTCTTTCTTGAAGAAACGGAAAAGTTCCGTTCCGAGCAAAAATTTTGCGAAGGGTGGCTCAAGTGGGTCAAAGAGTGGTCAAAGAGTGGCCAAAGTTCCGTTCCGAGCAAAAGTTTCGTCTTGGGTATTGGATACCGGTTGTGGCTCCATCTCTGTAATGATTTGCAGCTAATGGCAAGAAGTCGAAGACTTGATGTAGGAGAGACCTACCTAAGGATGGGCAACGGAGCAAGAGTTGCTGCCGAAGCCATTGGGACTGTTTACCTTTCTGTTTGAATTCTGATTATCAAGTTGTTTTGAACAATTGTCTTTATGTACCGACTCTTATTCGAAACCTTATTTCTATTCCTGTTTTGGATTCTGAAGGTTTTCTTTTGTATTTGGAAGTTCTGTTTGCTTGATACAGAAGAATAATAAGGTAATATGTAAAGGACAACTAGTTAACAACTTATATGAATTAAATCTTAATGAAATACCAATTAATACTATTTCAGCAAAACGTAAAAATGATAGTCCAAACCCAGCACAACTTTGGCACGCTAGATTGGGTCATATTTCCTTGAGAAGGATGAACGAGTTCGCTCGTGATGGATTGTTCTCCTTGGAGGATGTGAAGTCACTTGGAACTTGCGAGTCTTGTCTTAAAGGAAAGATGACCAAGTCGCCTTATAAGGGACAAATGGAACGTGCTGAAGGTCTATTGGATTTGATCCATACAGACGTTTGTGGCCCACTAAGTGTTAGTGCTAGGGGTGGTTATAGCTACTTCGTCACRTTTACCGACGATTACTCTAGGTATGGGTTTGTGTACTTAATGAAGTACAAGTCTGAAACTTTTGAAAGGTTCAAAGATTTTAGACACGAAGTAGAGAACCAACTCGGGCGACATATTAAGAAACTACGATATGATCGTGGTGGAGAGTACTTGAGRGCCGAGTTTATAGACTACTTAAAAGAGAATGGAATTCTCTCTCAGTGGACTCTTCCTGGAACTCCTCAATTGAACGGAGTTTCCGAGCGTCGGAATAGAAATTTGTTGGACATGGTTCGATCTATGATGGGATTCACTGAACTTCCGGCATACTTATGAAGTCATGCACTCTTGACTGCCGTATATTTGCTGAATAGGGTTAACACCAAAGCAGTTAACTCCACTCCATATGAACTTGGGCATTCCCGAAAACCCAGTTTCAAACATATTAAGATATGGGGTTGCCCCGCTTATGTGAAGCGGTTGATGGGAGATAAATTGGATAGTCGATCCGATTTATGCTATTTTGTGGGGTATCCCCAAGATTCAATTGGATACGAATTCTATTTTGTTTCTGAAGCAAAAGTGTTTGTTTCAAGAAATGCCACTTTCCTTGAGAAGGAATTTCTATTAGATAGAAAAGGCAGCATGGTAGAACTCGAAGAAGTTCGAGAACCACAAAACAAAGTTCAAGCACATGAGAATGAGCAAATTCAACAAACCACTTATATACCTCCTGAACCATCGGTGCGACGATCCAAAAGAGTTCGGAAAGTACCCGATAGATTATTCCTAGTAGATGAGGTTGATCAAGGATCCGATCCTAGAACCTACATCGAAGCTGTATCTGATACAGACTAGGGACATTGGCTGGAAGCCATGAAATCCAAAATGGGCTCCATGTACTCCAACAAGGTATGGACCTTGGTAGATCCACCCGAGGGAATCGTTCCCATAGGCTGCAAGTGGATCTATAAAAGAAAAATTGGAGTTGATGGAAAGGTAGCGACCTATAAAGCTAGACTGGTTGCAAAAGGGTATACTCAGAAGCAAGGCATTGATTATGAGGAAACTTTTTCGCCAGTCGTGATGCTTAAGTCCATTAGGATTTTGCTAGCCATTTCTGCGTATTATGACTACGAGATATGGCAAATGGATGTGAAGACCGCCTTCCTTAATGGTAACATTTAGGAAGAAATCTATATGGCGCAGCCGGAAGGCTTCATATCCACTGGAGAGGAGCAAAAGGTTTGCAAGCTCCAGCGATCCATTTATGGATTGAAACAAGCATCCCGAAGTTGGAATGTCCGGTTCGACACAGTTATCAAAGAGTTTGATTTGCCGATTCGCTGCTCCCCGACAGCGCCTCTCCTGCTGTCGCCTCGTGCCGGAGTTCCAGCCGCTTCACCGCTCCTCGACAGCACCGCTGCTGTAACCAGCCTGTAGTCTTCGCACGGCTGCTGTCAAGCCGGAGTCGTCGCTCCCCGACATCACCTACCTGCTGCTGCCCCGC
>BMAC01000062.1:202672-214934 GCA_014905375.1 Phtheirospermum japonicum | reverse complement strand
TGTAAAGAACCCGGAGGAACCTTGTGTTTACAAGAAGGTTAGTGGGAGCGCAGTGACTTTTCTAGTGCTTTACGTTGATGACATACTACTCATTGGGAATGATGTAGGGATGTTGCAATCAACCAAAGCATGGTTATCCACACGTTTCTCAATGAAGGATTTGGGCGAAGCATCCTACGTATTGGGAATACGGATCTATAGAGATAGATCGAGGAAATTGCTTGGCTTGTCCCAATCCTTGTACATAGACACCGTGTTGAAACGGTTTCACATGGAAGAATCCAAGAGAGGTTCCTTGCCAATGTCCCACGGGATTCGTCTATCGAAATCTATGTGTCCTCAAGACACAAGCGGAAATCGATGAGATGAATAGGACACCATATGCATCTGCTATTGGTAGCATAATGTATGGCATGCTATGTACGAGACCTGATATTGCGTTTGCTGTGAGTGTCACAAGCAGATATCAGTCTAACCCTGGACCTGCCCATTGGAAGGCAGTGAAGGACATTCTCAAGTACTTACGAAGAACTAGAGATCTGTTCTTAGTCTACGGGGATGCCGAACTGAAAATAGAAGGCTTCACAGATTCTAGTTTCCAGTCGGATGTGGATGACTCAAGGTCAAATTCAGGATTTATATTTAAGCTTAACGGTGGCGCCGTGTGTTGGAAGAGTTCCAAACAAGGCGCCGGAGTTCTCCAGCCGCCTCGCTGCTCCTCCGCTGTGAGCAGCGCCGCTGCCGCGTCTTACTGCTGCCAAGACGTCGCCACAGCCGACGATCTCCTGCCGACGTGCCGTTCTGAACGCCGCGCCATCGTTGCCAGTACGCCGCACACGCCGCGTCGTTTCCACACGGTTGCTGCCAAGCCGTCGCCGCAGCCGAGGACCTCTTGCAGCTGCGCCGTTTCGAACGCCGCGCCCTCGCCGCCTCGTCTCCGGATCTTTGGCCACCACACTGCTCCTCCGCCGTGCCGTGAGGTACAATGGCTGTTTGTATATATATGTGTGCTGTGTATAATATATATATATGATATATATATATGTGATGTATATGTTATATATGTATATAGATATATTATGGGTGCTGCATATGATATATATATATCTAATATAAGGTGCATGCATGCTGGTGTATAATGTATATATATATATATATATATATATATATATATATATATATAATATTGCATGCATACTTATATATGTGCATGCTGAGTATATATATAATATATATGTGTGTTTATGATGTGTGTATATAATATATAATTGTAATATATGATTAATATATTAATATATATATATATATATATATATATATATAATTGTTATGTATATGTTTAATATATTAAATAGAAACCGACCATGCTTATTCGATTTTACGAAAATCAAATTGTTTCATTTGTAAAGCAATTTAAAACATTGTTTGAATTAATTGAAATTAAAATGGGCCGTCGTCAATTGAATTCGATTCAAATTCCTCTTATTTAAAATTTTTTATTTTCCGCTGCGCGACGGCACCACCAAATCCCAACACTCAACTCATTTCTCTTCCTTAGTTTGTACATTTGCCCATGCGACCTACCATCCGTGTGTAGGCGATTCATGGAATATTCATACTTCGAGGGTGATGTGTAGAACTCCGTATATCTACGTTTCCTTGAGTTTTTTTAGCATTTTTCGGGATGGATCCCACGATGAAGAAACCCTACTCTTATCCTGCTCCATATTAATTTATCCTGATGTGTACTCCTCTTTGTTCTCATCAGCCTTCCCCTTCTCCTTATTGTTTTTATCCAGTCCACCTTCCAGGAACTTATCCAGCTCTTCTTGCTTCTATGGAGGTATGGATCCCATTAAATCTTCCAGTAATCCTTTATTAACGTGACAAGATTTACTCTTTTGCAACTCCATCCATTCTTTCATTCCTATATAAACAGCCTTTTGCCTGGTGACCTCCGAAGTCACTTACTGAGGTTCTGGCTTATTCATCTTTGATTTTCCTGGCGAAGGTGGTGGTGTGATGACCCGATTTGGGACTGGTAGTTCTTCCAGGTGAGGTATTGGCCCATCTTTTGTTAGTCCATTTTTATCTGCATTTTTGTTTACCCCTTTTGACTTGCTTGATCCAGGACCAAAATCAAGGACCCTAGGTAGCATGGTTCTTCCTTTCATGTTGCGCTTGCGAATATTCTCACATCTTTTGGTCAGGGACTCGATATCTCTCTTTCCTAAAGATGGCGCCACTTGATGCGACCAGAAATATTGACGCTTTAAGAATATGGGGTACTGATCTAAATACGAAGTCAGCGACCTAAATAGTTTCAAATAACGTCACAACAACCTGATTGATCTCCAAGAGCCTCCTTGTGATCTGATGGATCCTGCAAGACAAAGCCTAAGCCAAGGCGGTGAACGGCAATGACATAGGCCCTCTGATGCTTAAGTTAGCGAGAGATTCGAGAGTTCAAAATACGTAATATCAAATCAACTTAGAATAAAATAATGAGGCATGGGTCCTCTTAATATAGATAAGAGAAGTGTTCCCCAAGTTAGGGTTCCCCTCTCCTACTATAATACCATAAATATCACAATCGACTCAAAATTAGGATTTCTCCTGTATGCTAATTTCCCATAAATAATAGATCTCTCGCTAAATTACCAGAATAGGCCTGGGCTTGTAATTCTTTCTATAATATAGTCCGTTGGGACCCCACAAAACAACCCATATTAGCCTGTTAAGGCCCAAAAACCATAAAGCCCAGCACTCGATGCTAAGCTGCCACTTGGCATCGAGCTGGTATAATGAGACCCACGATATAAGAGCCTGCTACCCTCTATAAGAGCTAACTACTCTCATACTTCAGTTCGTGGATCCTTAGAACGACTCGCCCAGCTCTCAGAAAGAATACTCCTTCCGAGAAATGAGGTCGCTTACCCAAATTACCATAAATACTTGCATATAGTCGAAGTGAACATTTGATGTCGTATCATATAGTATACATGATAAATCAATTTAATTACCTCAAGACAGCCTTCTTTGAAATCAATAAACTTTCATATAATGATTATGAGTCGCTCTACCCAAAAAAGAGAGAATCAAATATCAAAACCTCTTATATTACTAAATGTCCTTTCACTATAATGTCAATACCATATAGTAAATAAGCTTCCAGATTTACAAGATCTTATTAAGTTTTATTCCCACAATGTCAAAGAAAAGGTCCAACTACAACTACAAATTATTAATGAAGTTCCTTAACATTCAAATTCAATGCAGGCAATAGCGGCATTTCAGTTTTGTAACTTGAGATTACACAATCACTAGTCACTACACGAAAAGAACTGATATCAGACATTCAGACTTCTTACATCCCACCCCAAAGATTCACATATAAAATGAAGAGTGTTCAACGATTTACCTCGATACAACAATTCCATCATCAAAGAACCATTTTACCACAATTAACTTCTACTGTTTATTCAAAGTTCACTCTCCTTCAATCTCTTCTTCCAAAGTGGTAAGCCCAATAGAATAAGTCTAATTGTGTTATACAACAAACATAACGAATAAGCAAAACAAGGAAATAGAAGTTGATAGAAGAGTATGAAAGTCCAGACTTGTTATTAAAACCATACTATTTATTTTTTTATCAATATTTCATGCAAGCAATCATACTATACCAATGATGCCAATATGAATAGAAAATATAAATTGATAAATAAAAACTTATAAAATTTAAAATAAGAAAAAGTTTAATTAATGAACACAAAAGGAGCTTAAATGAGAAGGTAAGAGTGCTTGAACTGGGTGTCCGAAAACAAATGCTAAAAATAACTAGAGATCATGGAGTGTTTGTTGATTTGTGTCGTGTTCCTTTTGAGATAAGATGGGTTTATGTGGGAAACAATGCTCGAAATTAAAGACAAGGACCTGAAAACTTGCAAGCTCGAGTTAGCCAATGGGAGGACACTCATCCAACATGATGTATTTTTCTGCTCATGGGTTAGGCGCAATCCCATTTGTGTATCTGATCTTTTAAGTTTTGGGTTATAAATTATTGTTTACCATATATTTAATTTATATTACTAGTAACAGTATTTGTTGTGGTACTTGACATTTTATCCATGGCTTTATGGTATGATTTTGTGATTGAACTATATTTTTTTAATGTTATAATGTTAGTTCTTTTAGTAATGGATGATAACATTTGACATGCTAGATTAAGTCATATTAGGCAATAAATGATGAGTAGAATTGTAAAGAGGAACTTTTAGGTTCATTTACTAAAGTTGTATCTTCACATGTGAAAATTATCTTGCTTGTAAAATGACTAGAAAACCATTTAGAAAATCTGTTAGAGCTAAATTTCCATTATTTTTATTATGGAAAATAATTTCCTAGTAAATGTAGTATTAGGAATATTGAACCTTTATTTGACGCTAGTGATTCACAAAATGGTCATGTATGACATATATCACTGTATCAAAAGCCCGATTAACACCCGGTTTGATCCATGTGGGAGTGTTTTACCGAAAAGCAAAGATATGGGTTTAACTAGGGTGAGTCTTTTCAAAATGAATCACTATTTTATGAACTTTTAGGAATCATGTACCTAAACATCATTGTGACATCGATGGACATATATTATTCTTTTTTACATAAAGTTTCTTTTTTACATAAAGTAAGGATCAACGTGTCATTCTTAATAATGCTTTATATCCATTATTGACGTTTCACATGGATGAGAAGTGAAATGGTTTCAAACGCACTATTCTTCTAAATATTTTGAGATTCGCTCGCAAAATAACAAGGTCGAATGTAGTGCGGTGAGGTGAATCAAGTTGTATCTTCAAGGAAGAGTAATTAGAAATGATTCTTGTGTTTAAAACATGAAAGAGAAAATAAAGAAAATGAAAACCTAATCTGGACAATCGATCACATTTTGGGTTTTTGAAAGCTAACAACTATAACGGGAATTTAAAATAAAAGTCTTTTATACAAAAACATTTTAAAATGGGATGTGAAAGAAAACAATTAAAGATGCGAATTTCCAGAATATGAGTTTTGAAAAGAAATGAAAATGAGGTTCAAAGGCACTAGACTCGTCTCCTCGATCAAATTGACAATTTATCAAACACGTAATTTACAAATTGGGTTTGTCAATCCCGATTCTCAAGTAAACACTCAATAATTTCTAATTAATGGTTCTAAACTCATTTAAACCCTACACCAATAATTCTAACCTAAAACATGAAGAAAAGCAACAATATAAACCAAGAACAATGATGAATATCAGTATCCCAATAAAATCAAAATCCAACAAACCACAATTAAAGAACATAAACTAATAACAAACATGAATATCACAAATCCAAAAAACGTCCTATTTCACCTGAAAAATATCCAACCAAGAGATCACTTGATTTTTTCTTTGAAGCTGACCTGACCTGCTCACAAAACCAAGTTTGAAGGACCATCGGAAAAATTTCTGTGGAATCATCTCCGATGCTTAGTCAGTTAAGCGTTTTAGAAGTATAGGTAAAAATGAGTGTCAAAAGAATGTCATACCTCTATCATTCTTGACTGGGATATTTATAACCCCAGTTAGTTGGGAGCCTTTCCGGGATCCCAAAAATAGGCCCACGAATCTTGGACCATTATTTAGATGACCAAAACAGGTTACCCCTTTTGGACGACCGAGCTCCTCAAGCCCAGTCCAAGACCTCTATGTATTCCTGACCTGATCACGATAAAGTCTTATCCAGGGGTTGAGATCAGATTAAGACACACACACACACACACACTGGATTATTTTCATAAGTTCAGCCCAACCTAATCCTTTCCTGACCATTTCTCCTTCATGGCGTAAAACCAAAACTCGGCTCATCCCAACTTGCCTTACCTGAGCTGCCCCGAGCCCTGAAATGATTCCTGGTCAGGTAGGGTTTGGGTCATACCAATCAGTCCCCCCCGAGTTGCGATGCCTCGGTTTCACCCCAATCGATTAGTATTCCCAAAACTTCTCTTCGTGTACTATTCCCTGACACGCATTAAATGCGCATATCCTGCCAAATCCTCATTTTTCCAAAAACCCCTTTCAAAACATATCTTCCCCTTTGCCTGTGGTTCATTTATCCACTTTCACTGCCTTGCCTTTCTTCCTCACCAAGAATTCTCCTTGTTTTCTTCTCCGATCAGAGTTTATTCTCTAACCAGGTATTTTTTTCTCCTTGCAAACTTTTAGTTACGTCTTCTTTTTTTTCCTCCTCACTCCACTTGTCAACGTCTCCCTCTGCCATGTTATCCTTAACTTCCTCCGATGAACGGAATTCTCTTGTTCAGAGCGACGACTCTGACAATATATTTCCACCATTAGTGACCAGACTCTGGAAGGGATCAGGACCAAATTTCGGATCTCTGACGAGTTTTCTTTTGTCAATCCCGATGCCGGCGAAAGGGCGTCTCAGCCGACATCTGTTCATTTGACTTTTTTCACCGACCATTTTCAGGACAGGTTGAGTCTTCTCGTTCACCCTTTCGCACTGGCGGTGTCCCGGATGTACCGGAATTAGGTACATCAATTTGTACCTAACGCCTATAGGATAATCATAGGGTTTCATCTAGCGGCGCGATCTTCTGTGCTTATCACCATGGCCCACCTATTATATTCTCTATTCCAGGTCAAAAGTTTGTCTTACGGCTTCTTCTACCTATCGGCTCGAGTCGGCGTTTAATTTTTGACCCGTAACCCTTCCTCCAATAAGTCCTGGAGTAAAATATTCTTCTTTGTCAAGTACTCAAGTGACTGGGGTTTCTCCCTGGTATCCATCAGCACCCTTCCTGCTCAGGCTCATCTTACTAAAGGAGAACGACCTCCTGCTCTAAAAAAGATCATCCAAACTTTAAATAAAAACCTTTTCCATCTATCTAAACTCATCACTCCCACCGTCCTGAGCTTCTTCAATTCCAAAGAGGAGACTGGCTCTCTGTCTCCAAAGATCGGTATACTGAAAGAGCTATCCAGCTCTGTCCTTCTCGCTTCTATCTTTCTTATCTATCGAGGATTTAGTATTACTTTTGTATTTCCATATTAACCATTTTTGTAAATTCTCTTGCAGTCACCATGATGAAAAAGATGATGGCCGCACGTAAATAGAAGTCTGCTCTACCTGCAGAAAAAGTCCTCTCGAAGAGCCGTCAAGGCCTGGAGAATCAACCAGATTGGAGGAAATAGCCATACCAGAGGGACTAGTCAGAACCGATTTTGATCTAATGGTCCACTCTGACTCGGGAGATGAGAAAGCGCTCGTCTCGCTCAAACGAGCCTGATCCGGGAAAGGGGTTGCACCCTCGAAATCCAAGGTGGCAAACCCCAACCTGGCCCTGTTCACTAACACGTATGTCTTGGACTACCCCGGGGAGGTAGCAGTCCAATTTTTTCAAGGGCAGTGCCTTCCTCTGACCACCGTATCCTGGAAATATGGTCAGTCCCCGAGCTGATCGAATCTCTTTTCCAGAATGAAGCGAGGTTAACTATTTTTTTTCTTTCTCAGCCCTCTCTCTCTCTCTATTTTTTTTTACTTCTCATCATTCTGGTTGTATCAGGCCACCGCTAAGAAGGCCATCCTTGTCACTTGTGCTCGGGGCTCTCTAATGAACGCCGACCATGCTAAGGAGCATGCGGCTTTAAGGAGGGAGAAAATAGGCGGTGAGTCTCTACAAAGAAAGAGGAGCCGAGATGAAGGTACTCAGGGCCCAGGTGACAGAGCTCTAGGTGTTGGGATTCGGTGGTACCGTCGCGCAGCGGAAAACAAAATTTTTTAAATAAAAGTAATTTGAACCGAATTCAAATTGACGACGGTCCAGTTTTACAATCAATTAATTCAAACAATGTTTTAATAGCTTTTAATAAATAGAAACAATTTGATTTTCATAAAATCGAACGAGCATGGCACGTTTCTATAAATCATATATATATAACAATTATATATATATATATATATATATATTAATATATTAAACTTATATATAACAATTATATATATATATATATATTAATATATCAACTAACAATATATATATATAATTCTAATACATTACTGCATGCATTCATATATGTATAATAGTATATTATATACATATATTAACATGCATACTATATATATATAATACACATATACTGCATGCATCACAATATTTATATATATATATACTACTACTACAGCATGCAATATATATATATCTATAACATATAGAACACACATATACATATCACACACACACACACACACACACACACATATATATATATATATTTATCCAAGATCAGCCATAGATACCTCACGCATGGCGACAGGCAGTCGTCGGTGCGGCTGCCAGGTGGCATTTCTTGAAACAAACACTTTTGCTTCAGAAACAAAATAGAATTCATATCCCATTGAATCTTGGGGATACCCCACAAAATAGTATAAATCGGATCGACTATCTAATTTATCTCCCATCAACCTCTTCACATAAGCGGGGCAACCCCATATCTTAATATGTTTGAAACTGGGTTTTCGGGAATGCCAAAGTTCATATGGAGTGGAGTTAACTGCTTTGGTGTTAACCCTATTCAGCAAATATACGGCACTCAGGAGTGCATGACCCCACAAGTATGCCGGTAGTTCAGTGAATCCCATCATGGATCGAACCATGTCCAACAAAGTTCGATTCCGACGTTCGGAAACTCCGTTCAATTGAGGAGTTCCAGGAGGAGTCCARTGAGAGAGAATCCCATTCTCTTTTAAGTAGTCTATAAACTCGGTGCTCAAGTACTCTCCACCACGATCAGATCGTAGTTTCTTAATACGTCGCCCGAGTTGGTTTTCTACTTCGTGTCTAAAATCTTTGAACCTTTCAAAAGTTTCAGACTTGTACTTCATTAAGTACACAAACCCGTACCTTGAATAATCGTCGATAAAGGTGATGAAGTAGCTATAACCACCCCTAGCACTAACACTTAGTGGGCCACAAACGTCTGTATGGATCAAATCCAATAGACCTTCAGCACGTTCCATTTGTCCCTTATAAGGCGACTTGGTCATCTTTCCTTTAAGACAAGACTCGCAAGTTCCAAGTGACTTCAAATCCTCCAAGGAGAACAATCCACCACGAGCGAACTCGTTCATCCTTCTCAAGGAAATATGACCCAATCTAGCGTGCCAAAGTTGTGCCGGGTTTAGACTATCATTTTTACGTTTTGCTGGAATAGTGTTAATCGGTATTTCATTAAGATTTAATTCATATAAGTTGTTAACTAGTTGTCCTTTACATATTACCTTATTATCCTTCTGTATCAAGCAAAGAGAACTTCCAAATACAAAAGAAAAACCTTCAGAATCCAAAACAGGAATAGAAATAAGGTTTCGAATAAGAGTCGGTACATAAAGACAATTGCTCAAAACAACTTGATAATCAGAATTCAAAATAGAAAGATAAACAGTCCCAATGGCTTCGGCAGCAACTCTTGCTCCGTTGCCCATCCTTAGGTTGGTCTCTCCTACATCAAGTCTTCGGCTTCTTGCCATTAGCTGCAAATTATTACAAAGATGTGAACCACAACCGGTATCCAATACCCAAGATGAAGAATCAACGGACAAGTTTACTTTAATGAAATACATACCTTTCTCAGAATGCTTCTGGTCAAGATAATCTTTGCAGTTTCGGCGCCAGTGGCCCGGTTTTCCACAATGGTGACAAACATCATCAGCTTGCTTGCTGACTTTGCCACTCTTTGATCCACTTGTGCCACCCTTCGCAAAGTGTTTGCTCGGAACGGAACTTTTCCGTTTCTTCGAGAAAGAACTCTTCGTTCCAGAAGGAGCAGTAAGGAGAACAGATTTCTCCTTCTTGATGGTTGCCTCATAGCTGACTAACATGTTCAACATCACATCCAAGTTAGGATCGAGTTTGTTCATGTTAAAGTTCAKTATGAACTGTTCATAGGAACTTGGAAGAGACAGTAGGATSAAATCCACCTGCAACTCAGAAGGAAGTACCACGTCTAAGTTCACCAGCTTCTCAATGAGTGTTATCATCTTGAGAACGTGCTCGTGGACCAAAGCCCCTTCACGCAATCTCAAGGCGACTAACTCCTTCGTCGCTGCGTACCTAGACGCCCGAGTATTCTCACTATACATCGACTCAAGGTTCTCCTTGATGTTGGCTGCATGAGCAAAAAGCTCATACTTCCTTGCAAGTTCAGGGACCATGGATGCTATCATATAGCACTTCGCATGGACGTCATCTTTCTTCCATCTCTCAAGTTCGGCACGTTGAGCATTAGTGGCATCATCAGGAAGGGGTTCAGAAGGGGGTCTCTCAGTTAGCACATAGAGACGCTCATCAACAGTGAGCACCAATTTCAAATTTCGGATCCAATCAAGAAAATTTGGGCCAGTGAGTTTATTTTGGTCAAMGATCGAGGCAAGAGGATTCTTAGACATAATTGCTGAGGAATTAGAGAAAGACAATGATTTAGAGTATTATTCGAAATAATCAATACAATTAATAGTTTGGACTTTTACATATTAATTGTTCTCCCACTAATTTATTCGAATTCCACCACCCTCTAGCAGAATACGGGAAAACATATCTTTCTTTAATGGGCTTTAGGTCCAATGACGCAAACACGACCCCCAGTTAATTTGACCAGCCATGTTTGTTCAAAGGTAGAAACAATTTCAATCACATCAAAATGTGACCCTAAAGATAGATTTCCTCACACTTGATAATGACCTAGGTTAATCCAGCGAATATCAAAATCTTTGTGTGTCAGGTCTGACCTACCAATGTGAGACGTATAAGCTCAACTCTATCAGGTTAACGCAATCCCCAGTTAATCTGACCAATCACGTCAAACCAATAGAATCTTACATACAAATCTCCATCTAATGTCAATTAGATTACAGCTTTTCTTATGACAGCTTTTCTTATGACAGCTTTTCTTATCACATAATCTAACCGTTGGTGGAAGGAAAGAAAAGGAACAACGATTCGGTTTTTCTTTATAACCTGATTTAATTCTTAACCTTTAAGAATGAGGGATTTTAATTTTATATCTCATCCGAAATTTAGTTATGATCAATTGTTGATTCTTTACAATTTTTCATCATCGAACTTAGTTTCATCCATTCATCATATGAACGATAAACTAAAACGATTTAGTTGGTGTTCTATTAATTTCAAATTAATTTAACAATTTAAATTAATAAATTAATCCAGCAACTATTTATCGAATTCAAATTGATTTGGAAAATCGATTATCCTATTGGGCTCTAGTTGATTTTAATTTCATTAAATTATGGATCAACTAATTTTTCTTATAGAGACTCGAGAATAATAAAGTTTTAGGATAAGACTGTCAAACAGTCTGACACGTAAGACTGTCGGACAATCTGACACGTGATTTCCCGTGAAATTCRAAGGCCAACCAATTATTCAGCTATAAGAAATTCCCAATCACAAGATTATATCCAAATCAACAATTCAACAAATTCAACATGCTCTCGAAAGCAAAAACACATAAGCAATTAATTGATTTAAAAACCAGTAGCTCTGATACCACTGTTGGGATTCGGTGGTACCGTCGCGCAGCGGAAAACAAATTTTTTTAAATAAAAGTAATTTGAATCGAATTCAAATTGACGACGGTCCAATTTTACAATCAATTAATTCAAACAATGTTTTAATAGCTTTTAATAAATAGAAACAATTTGATTTTCGTAAAATCGAACGAGCATGGTACGTTTCTATTCAAAGGGTTACGCCATAATGAGGATACAGGCCTTTCCCGTTAAGACTAGTACTTAGTGTATGTGGACCGCGTCTCATCAGTCACGGTGTCTGGACATCGACATACATAAGTAGGTGCTCATAAGATGAGTTCACTGAACTCCCTCACCTAGAAATCTCTAAGTGGTTCCCACTCATCGAGTAGATGATTTCTATGGTATAGCGTACAACATTAATCCTTAAGACCCAGACCTCACCGTGACTTCACTAGAGGACAGGCTATGTTGTGACCTGTCTCTGTGTCTCCTTGGAGGCCGATCAAAAGGGGCAACGTTCGCATAGTCGGGAATCTAGTGGGAAGTCTGTGCATGGTAGTAGGGGATTCGGACACATGATAAGTCATGGATGTCCTGTGTGTTCTGATGGTTGATAAATCCTCGGAGTCTCTGGCCAGAGCTGATAGTGGGGTGTTTAGAGAAATGTG
>BMAC01000062.1:184211-200134 GCA_014905375.1 Phtheirospermum japonicum | reverse complement strand
TATAATATTAATATAATATATATATTATAATTAATATATATATAATTATATATATATATTTAATATATTATATATATATATATATATATAATTGTTATATATATATATATATTTCTAGGAACAAGTTCGACGAGTTACATTACGTGCTGGATTATCTCACGGTTCTGCTAGACCAATCCACCGTAATAAAGTAACTTCATCAGGACCATACCTATGCAACTAGCATGGGATAAAAGATATGGAATGCAAATAAGTATAAAAGATATTATTACGAATAAAAAACTGATTGTATTACAAGAGAATGGTCAGACCACAGCCACAAGTTGGCTTGTTGGTCACCTTATTCTAACACTAGGCTGAGCTGAAGAGAAATCAAGGAGAGGGGAGGGCCCAAGCTGAAGCGCTTGTTCAAGCAGAAGAGGCAAAAAGGTGGGTTTTTGGGGCTCGTACTGAGGGCTTATCTGAAGGTCGGGTTGAGGGGAGAACCGAGTTCCTTAACTCAGAAGAGGGGTTGAAACTTATCCAAATAAATCGAGAGGTGACTAGGCGAGCCTTTTCACACTCACAAGAGCCATGGGAACTTCTCATCCCCGAAGCTAAAGCCTACTACCATTTCGGGATTGATGCTATGAGAAGTGGTCCAAAGAGAACCTCTCTACCCCCTTCAACCGTGAGAAAACTCTAAAGGATCCTCCTGAGCCCACAGGTCTCACCTTTGTTGAGGACGATGATCGCCTTCACCAGCTCGGCACCCAAGAGTTTGTCGAGCACGTTCTACAGGTCTTCAACGCTCTTAACCAAGGCCTCTCCTCTTGCCCAGAGCAGGTCTTGACCCTTGCTCTGTTGGCAACCACCTCCTCCCTGACCTTCGCTGGTCTGGGCGAGCTGGAGAGCAGGTCCCAATTTGAGAAAGACTTCGGGGAGGTCTCATGGCGATTGGGCAAGGCGGCGGCGAACTGAGCACCGAGGATTATAGGGAGTAGGCCTATTATCCTTCTCTCTTGGATGCTTTCCTTGGTTTTGTTATGAACGATATTTCTGCTCTAGTTATTTTTTCCTTTTTATAAAGTTTAGGGTTTTCGCAAGTCCAGGAAACCCTTGTACTATGTACTCTCTTTTTTCTTTATATAAATAACTTTTTCCTGTTTACGCATTACTATTAGGGCATCTGCGTCCCTAGTTATGGAGATAGATACTCTCGAGAAGAAAAAAACCTCTCTCTTTTCAACAAAAATTTCATACTTTCAAAGGAAAATGCTAATTTTCGCGAAAATTTTTCCCAACTGCGTAAACTCCTAGAGAAAAAGGCAGAAGAAGCATCATTATAAACATGAATAGTTCAAGCATCGCAAGCTGATCCGGCAACTCTGAGAGGAGTGTGATGATCCCCAATTTTGAAGGACCATCGAGCCCATTTTTGCCTTTGGGCAATCGAACCAATCTTGGGGCTCTTTCCCTTGACTGACCTATCGGGTCAGGTAATTGGAGGTATCCATCCCTTAGCCAATCGGGCCAATTTTTGGGGCTCTTGCCCTTGACTGACCTATAGGGTCAGGTAATTGGGGGTATCCACCCCTCGGTCAATTAAGCCAATTTTTGGGGCCCTTGCCATTGACTGACCTATCGGGTCAGGTAATCGAGGGTATCCACCCTTTGGCCAATCGGGCCAATTTTTGGGGCTCTTGCCCTTGACTGGCCTATTGGGTCAGGTAATTGGAGGTATCCACCCCTCGACCAATCGGACCAACTTTTAGATCTCTTGCCCTTGACTGACCTACCGGGTCAGGTAATTCTAGAACACAAATTAAATTAATCTTAGATTCTTTTATAAACAACCCTGGTACATTAACTTCACATGTAGTACATTTGTAGATTCATTTTATTCCATGATCGTGGATGTTTAATTCCATCCATCTGCTTGAGTTCATAAGCTCCTCCCGTAAGAACACTGGTGACCTTATATAGTCCCTGCCATGTAGCATCTAACTTTCCTCGGGTCTTGCCCAAATCGACTCCGCGGAGAACCAGGTCTCCCACTTGGAATTTCCACTTGAACACTGACTTGTTGTAGGTTTCTCTAATTCACTCCCTCATATGCTCCATTTTTATAGAAGATCTCTCTCTCTCTCTTCTCCTCTATTCAATCTAACACGTCTTGTCTCAGCAGCTCGTTCTGTCTTTTGTCAAAGTTTTGTATTTCGTGGGTTTCCACTCCAATCTCTGCCGAAATCACAACATTCATGCCGTACACCAGACTGAACGACATTTCTCCCATGCTCTCTTTGGGGTTAGTTCGATATGTCCATATGATCGAGCTGAGCTCCTCCACCCATTTACCTCCTGACTTCTCCAAGCGCGCTTTGATCCCTTCTACCAAGATGCAATTAGTCACCTCGACTTGGCCATTCTCCTGGGGTGGTATACAGATTTGAAGCATTGCGCTATCTTCATCTTTGTGCACCAAGCTTGTATCCGAGCTCTGTTGTGTAGTTTTTCGTGGTTTTAGAAATAAAAGGTTCTTTTGGCATGGTGTTATCGGAAATAAATTCAATTATAAGAATCAAGGTGTTTCAAGCTTGGAAATTAAAGGAAAATGAGAATAAAGCAATTAAATTAGCTAAACTACACTAAGGAATTTAAATGCAAATTGGTCGGATGCCTCGTCGTATGCCTCAATACGTAAATGCATAGCGACAATGAAAATAAGAAAGATAATGCAATGTTTCACCAAGTACAAACATGCATGCACAAGGTACAACTATGAATAAAATCCTAGATAATGCAAATAAGAAAATTGAAAGCATGAATAGAAAGAGCAAGAAAACTTGACGTGAAAGTTTTAAACTTTAAGGAAAATAATAAGCATCAAAGAGTAGATCTAAGATTTAACCTAAAACTATGCATGAAAATAAAATTACAAATAAAGCATGGGAAAGACTTGAAATCAAGATTATCTAAGACTTAATCTATGATCTAGATGTGTCACTCATCTATATTCCATAGCCAATTCTTAAGATCTAACTTGAATTCAAGGTGCTAAGACAAAAATCATAAAATGAATAACAAAGCATGGAAATAAAGCATAAAACATGAAATTGAAAGGAAACTTACTTGAATTAATAAATGAAACAAAGATTGAATGTAATTGCATCAAAAGTAACAATCCAAAGGAGTATTTGGTTTCTTCTTAGGCTTACAAACCCAAGGAGGTGCTTGAAATTAAATCTAGTCTAGAAAAGGAAATTACATCAAAGCTTGAAATTGAATCTAAAATACTAAGGAAGAGAATCATTCAAGAGCTTGAGAGTAATTTGATCCCAAACCCAAGCTAGGGTTGGTAAGGGAGTTATTCCTTCAATGGTGCAAGGTGTGGGCTTTATATAGTTGTTTGTAGGGGCAAAAACATCAAAAACACCAAAATTCATGTAGCCCTCAGCATTTCAGTCGATCGACTGAAGGGAAGTCGATCGACTGATCTGCTTCTAAGGGGTTGGCTACTGCTCGACAGTCGATTTAGAGCTCTTTCAGTTGATCCGTTGTTAGTCGATCGACCACCAGTTAATCTGGCAGTCGATTTGGAGCTTTTCAGTCGATCCTGGATGCTTTTAGCTTGAATTTCTTGTTTACCGGTCCAAAACGTCCGCCGAGTGAATATAATCCATTTAGCTACCTACAAACCAAGAATTCAAATTTAAAAACCCAAAAATAGCACAAACACCTCACACTTCGTACACTTTAAGTCAAAAGGCAAATAAACAAGAAAATGACCTAAGAACTAGAATAAACGACTAAAACAACGCTAAACTCTAATTAAAAACAAACAATTACATGCAAAATAACTACCCCACACTTATCGGTTTGTTCGTCCTCGAACAACGAGAAGAATCGAGAGTGTACATGCAATGAACATTATGTAAAAAGAAAAATCCTTGTGCTTATCTTTATTAATATGATGAAAGTGTCAACACAACTCGTTATCGTCAAGCATTGCTCGTATTACTCCTTCTCAAATGCAAGCCGAATCGATGACTTCCTCACAAATGGAGATTAGAGGGTGTTCGCTCAATTCGCTCAAGTGTTTAGTAAATAGGACGTGTTTACGCTCGATACATGCACCTTGTCAAGATTTTACAAGTCGGACGCTCAAAATTGCTCATAGTACATGACCAAATAAGAATCGAAAGAGGTCTTTATTATGGGTTGTAATGTTGGCTCTTTGGTAAGGTATGGAACATATGGATATAGTGGCTAACATACGATCAAACGTGTTCAATAACTCACAAAATCCTAATTTCTAAAACCCGAAGCTTATAATCGCTTCACCTTTCCCAATTTGCCAAACCTTCATTCGAAACCCTTTCGTTTACTCACTTTCCCGACTTTTATTCCACAACACTTAGAAGTTTTTTGAATTTGCTTCTTTTTGCTTAAACTTAGCCTTTTTGAATTAGGCTTTTCACTTGAACGCACGCTTTATCACTTTTCGTGATTTGTGTTGGATTTTTTTTTTTGTATAAGCAACTCAAAAATCGAAACCCACAATATATTTTCCTCACATTTCTTTTCAACTAACAATATACCCTCTCACCTCACAATTTATGAAGATACAAGAGCTAAAATCAAGCTCGGCTAACAAGAAACGGTATAAAGGCTCAAGGGGGCTCATTTGGAATTCTTAAGTAGCTTATATATATTGATACGGCCGGAATAAGGGTGATATATGTGCCTCAAAGTCATTTTCAAATTCAATCATGTACGAGCAAAGTCAATCTCCTCAATGCAATTCCCATAAAAAATGCAAGCAAGCCGATAAATCACACAAGGGTACTCGCTAGTTTACACTGAATTTGGGAGCAAAATCAAAAGAAATTTTAGAGCATTGCAATCTTTTCACGAGAAAATGTTGATTATATATATAAGCGATTTTGGACGAAGCACAAAAATTCAACTCCTCACACAAGAGGGCATAAACATGTAAAAACCCGACAAGTAAACTATTCAAACTTCCAGGCTTGTGTAGGTTGCTTAAACATGTAATAGACACACAAAAGACACACAAATAGGCTTAACCATATAAAAGTTCAAATAGAAAGCGTCACTTCGCCAAGGCTCGAGTTAAGAAAGACAAATCATGCTTTTCGACACCTGGACCCTAACCACCTACCCACCCCACACTTAAACCATGCATTACCCGCATTTTAATGAAAACCAAGTAAAAGGAGGGGGAATAGAAACTTCCTTAATCGAGCGAGTTTTGGTCTAGCTCGGTGGGGTCCACCTAGGCATCTAAGCAATCCAAGCAAAAATTGAGCATGACTAGTATCTCTCGGCTTCATGAACGCTACTCACTTATCTAATCGCCCAAGGTTGAAGTCGAAAAATAACACACTATACAAGAAAGTCACACGAAACTAAAAACTCAAGAAAATATGTACACGAATCTAAACAAAGTATTATTTTGTTTTTCAATTTTTCAAGTGTTTTTGGATTTTCATTTTAAGAAGAAAATAAAAGAAATAAACGAGAAGAACTTGGGTTGCCTCCCAAGAAGCGCTTGTTTTACGTCATTAGATCGACATACTCCGTTTTTATCAAGGTGGGAAGATAACGGGAGGGTCCACCAAAATAATCTCCTCCTTGTCGGGAGGATCCACTCTTTGGAACGTTCTTGGTGCATTACATAGCTCGTATAAGATCCGCCAAAAACCAGACATTCCAAATGGGCAAATGAAGCTCGTCTCGGCTAGGTCCTCGGGTGGGATGGTTGTTTTGAAGTGCCCCGACGACTCATCGAAAAAGCAAAAGGAATATTGGCCGTCTAGCTTGTCCATCATGTGGTCGATAAAAGGGGGAGGGAAATGATCTTTCTTTGTGGCCTCATGAAACTTCTTAAACTCGATCAACATCCTCCAATCCGTTGAAGCCCTCGTGGCCAACAACCCTCCTTCTTCATCCTCAAGAACTAACAAGCCGCCTGTCTTGGGTACCAAGTCAATGGGCTTCACCCACTCGCTTTTGGACATTACGAACATCAAGCCCTCCAATAACAACCTCCACGTCCCGGCTCTCACCATTTCATCAAAACTCGAATTCAAAGGGATAACTCTCTCAATCACTCTGGGTCTCCCCTCAATAGCATCCTTAAGAGTTTTAAACCCTTCAACCATCCTCTCATCCTCTTGTTCTTGGTGCGAGTTTGCAAGGATAATAATTGACTTGATCTCCTCATCCTCCTCAAGATAATCGTCAATGTTTCCAAGCTTATCATCAATAACCCCCACCTCCCCCTCTAAAAGGTCGTCGTTGCCCCCAGCGACACATCGGGAATCATGTTCACACAAGTCTTGGGCACGTTGGAGCACAACAGATTCGTCATTACAAACAAGGGGCTCAACAACCTCGCAACAATCCGCAATATTAACATCCGAGCCAACCTCCCCCTCATGTTCATTTCCTCCATAGAAGCTTATTCGACCAACTCTTGGGCCACGTCCATGCGTAAGAAAACCCTGAAGGATAAGCTTAATGGATAGGGTATAGGGGCATCAGGAATATTCTTTGCACAATTGGGGAGGGTAGAATCCGGAAGAGGAAGAAGACTCGTAATTGAAACCACCTCCACCTCGGACGGCGGAACAATCATATTATCAACCACCCCACCACTTCCAATGGCCTTGACCGCAAGAGGATGCAAAGGTTGGCTTGGCAATTTATCTTCTTCATTCGCTTGCTTCAACATATGCACATCACTTTCTAGTTGCTCAAAAGTAGCCTCGAGAGCATTGAACTTAGTATCGAACGAAGCCAACGTGATGGACAATGATTGAAATTGTTGCAAAATGTCCAAGAGAGTTGGATCGGGGGGCGAGATAGGATCATGCACCGAAATATCAAAGGCGGGAGGGGCGTTTTGGTCATTGGAGCTCAAACCTTCGAAGTACGCATACGGATCGGGACCATGAGTGCCATAGGTAGCACCAAATGGGGCATAATCAAAATTGGAAATGAGAGAACCATCATATAGGTCGGGATTCAGAATTTGGCCACTCTCATACTCATTCGAACTCGCAAAGCCATACATAGACAAGCTCGTGCAATGATTGGAAGTATTATACCCACCACATGGCTCGGATGTCGGAATATGCATGTTCGGGAAGTGAGTCGGAGCACCAAATCCTCCATATGGATCAACCGAATCCGATGAGTCGCTAAACCCGACATGGTTTGCACCATGCCCTCCCATGCCGGGTTTCCCATAGTCAAAACCACCATTGGCAATGTAGTTTGCACCCTACCCTCCCACGTTGCCAAGGCCATTATATAACATCTCATTCCCGACATGGTTTGCACCATGCCCTCCCATGTCGGGAATGTATCCACCAAAGCTACAAGTACCTAACATACTTAACAAAAAACGTCAAATAACAAAGAAAGCTAAAAACACAATGGAACAACAATCAAATCGAAAGACTTAACCAAGCTGAGTCGCAACGGCGCCATTTTCTTGTGTATGTTTTTAGTGGTTTTGGAAATTAAAGGTTCTTTTGGCTTGGTATTATAGGAAATCGATTCAATTATAAGAATCAAGGTGTTTCAAGCTTGGAAAATAAAAGAAAAGTGAAAATAAAGAAATTACACTATTTAAACTACACTAAGGAATTGAAATGAAAATTGGTCGGATGCCTCGTCGTATGCCTCAATACGTAAATGCAAAGCGACAATGAAAATAAGCAAGAAAATGAAATGTTTCACTAAGTACAAGCATGCATGCACAAGGTGCAACTATGCATAAAATCCTAGATAATACAAATAAGAAAAAATTGAAAGCATGAATGGAAAGAACAAGAAAAGTTGACGTGAAATTTTTAAACTTTAAGGAAAATAATAAGAATCAAAGAGTAGATCTAAGATTTAACCTAAAACTATGCATGAAAATAAAATTGCAAATAAAGCATAGGAAAGACTTGAAATCAAGACGATCTAAGACTTGACCTATGATCTAGATGTGTCACTCATCTAGATTCCATAGCCACTTCTTAAGATCTAACTTGAATTCAAGGTGCTAAGACAAAAACCATAAAATGAAGAACAAAGCATGGAAATAAAGCATAAAACATGAAATTGAAGGGAAACTTACTTGAATTAAGAAATGAAACAAAGCTTGAATGTAATTGAATCAAAAGTAACAATCCAAAGGAGTATTTGGATTCTTCTTAGGCTTACAAACCCAAGGAGGTGCTTGAAATTAAATCTAATCTAGAAAAGGAAATTACATCAAAACTTGAAATTGAATCTAAAATACTAAGGAAGAGAATCATTCAAGATCTTGAGAGTAATATGATCCCAAACCCAAGTTAGGGTTGGGAAGGGAGTTATTCCTTCAATGGTGCAAGGTGTGGGCTTTATATAGATGTTTATAGGGGCAAAAATGCCAAAAACACCAAAATTCTCGTAGCCCTCAGCGTTACAGTCGATTGACTGCAGAGGTGTTGATCGACTGCTCTGCTTCTAAGGGGTTGTCTACTGCCCGGCAGTCGATTTGGAGCTCTCTTAGTCGATTTGGAGCTCTCTTAGTCGATTTGTTGTCAGTCGATCGACCACTAGTCAATCTGGCAATCGATTTGGAGCTTTTCAGTCGATCCTGGATGCTTTCGGCTTGAATTTCTCATTTTCCGGTCCAAAACATCTGCCGAGTGAATATAATCCTTTTAGCCACCTACAAAACAAGAATTCAAACTAAAAAACCCAAGAATAGCACAAAAACCTCACACTTTGTACACTTTAAGTTAAAAAGCAAATAAGCAAGAAAATGACCTAAGAACTAGAATAAACGACTCAAAACAACTAAAAACAACACTAAAATCTAACTAAAAACACAACAATTACATGAAAAATAAGCTCCCATGAATTGCGTCTCATTGTCTGACACAAGTATCTTTGGAATACCAAATCGGCACACGATATTCCTCCAAATAAATCGCATAACCACTTCCTCCGTAATCTTGGCTATCGCCCTGCCTCGACCCACTTGCTAAAATAATCTATAGCTACGATCAGGAACTTCTTTTGGCGTGGGGCCATAGGGAAATGCCCAACCAAGTCTATCCCCCATTTCGCAAAAGGGCAAGGAGAACTCATTGTCATGAGACCTTTTGCTGGTTGGTGTATATAGGGGGAGTGCTTCTAGCATCGATCACATGTCTTCACAAAAGTCTCTGCATCTTGTCGTAACTGTGGCCAAAAGTAACCTGCCCTCATTACCTTGTTTTACAACGGTCTGGTGCCCATGTGATTACCAAAACATCCCTCGTAGATTTCTTTTAGAACATAGGCACCTTCCTTTGGGTTTAGGCATAGTAGAAGGGGTTGTCCAAAACCCCTCTTGAATAGCTCTCCTTTGACCAGACAAAATGTGGATGACCTGATCCTTGGCTTTGCCGCCTCCCTCCTGTTGCTAGGGAGTTCTCCTCTTTCCAAGTATGCTTTCATGGTCGCGCACCAATCTCTCTCTTCCTGTAACTCGTTTACTTCATTCTCTCCAAATTCCTGGCGCGTCATTATCAAGGTGATCACTCTTTCCTGTCAATCTGTTGTTGAGAAAGCCACCTTAGTCAAATAATTTGCTCGGCTATTTTCTTCTCTAGGGATCAGGAGTACATCCATGGAATCGATAGCTCTGTCCATCTCATGGAACTGAGCTATATATTTTTGCACAAAATTCTCTTATATAAAATTCGCCTTGTATTAACTTACATACCAATTGAGAATCTACCCGAGTGCTTATCGCTCCGTCTCGAGCTCCCTTACCAGTTGTATCCCTCTTAATAGGTCTTCGTATTCTGCTTCATTGTTAGATAGGCGATAATTCTTTCGTACCGCATACTCTGTAGCAGTTCCCTCTGGATCTATCAACACTATACCTGCTCCACACCCCAAACTTCCCACTGAGCCATCCATAAATATGGTCCACTCCCCCTTTCCTTGGGAGAGCAGGTCATTTCTTGCATAAAATCTGCTAATGCCTTGGCCTTGATTGTTGTTTGTCCCTCAAAATGTATATCAAACTCACAAATCTCAATAATCCACTTTATTAGGCGTTCTGAGACCTCCAGCTTGCTCACTATTATCTTCAGGGTCATATTAGTACAGACTATTATTTAATGCGAAAGAAAGTAGGGTTGGAGCTTGTGGGCTGTACCGATCAGGGCCAGCATAACTCGTTCCACCTCAACGTATCGGAGCTCGGCGTCATGCAACACCTTGCTTCACGAAGCTTAATAATCCACTTTATTAGGCATCCTAAGACCTCCGGCCTTGCTCACTATTATCTTCATAGGCATATTAGTCCGGACTATTATTTAATGGAAAGAAAGTAGGGTTGGAGCTTGTGGGCTGTACCGATCAGGGCCAGCATAACTCGTTCCACCTCAACGTATCGGAGCTCGGCGTCATGCAACACCTTGCTCCAATAAACACTGGCTTTTGTACTCTGCCTTCTTCTCTAAGCAAAGTTGTGCTCAATGCTTGTCTCCCCACGGACATATATAGGACCAAGGGCTCGCCCACGACCGTCTTGGTGAGCAACGACATACTCACAAAATGCTCTTTTAATTTCTGGAACGCTACTTGGCATTCCTCGTCCCACTGGAATCGAGTCTTTTTCCTTAGAGCTCGGAAAAATGTCAGGCTCTTCTCTGCCAAACGGGAGACAAATCTACTCAAAGCTGCTATCCGACTCGCCAGGCATTACATCTCTTTAACATTTCGCCGGGGCTGCATGTCCATAATAGCTTTAATTTTTCCCAGTAATCCTCTATCCCTTATTTTGTGACCATGTATCTCAGGAGTTTTCCATCTCGTACCCCAAATGCACATTTCTTAGGGTTGAGCTTCATCCCGTATTTTTTCAGGGTGTTAAAAGTCTCTCTCAGGTTGTCCACATGCGAGGTTGCCTTAACACTTTTGACTAACATTTTATCCACATATACCTCCGTGTTTCTCCCAAGCTGAGCTTTAAACATCTTGTCCACCAATCGCTGGTACGTGGCTCAAATAACAGTACGTACCTTTTGATGTTATGAAGCTAACTTGTTTCCAATCTTCTATGGCCAGCCTGATCTGGTGATAACCCTGGGAAGAATCTATCATGCTAAGCAATTCATAACTCGAGGTGGAATCCACGAGCTGGTCTATCCTTGGAAATCGATAATGGTCTTTGGGGGCAAGCACGATTGAGGTCCCAAAATTTGATACACATCCGACAATCCTTCTCCATTTTAGTACTAGCATAGCGTTGGAAAGCCATTCTGAAAACTGTATTTTCTAGATGTGCTTTTCTCATAGTAGCTTCTCCACTTCAGCTTGGATAATGGCTTCTTTTTCTGGGCCAAAGTTTCGTTTCCTTTGCTTTATTTGTTTTGCTATGGAGCTGATATTGAGGTGATGCTCGGCTATCACTGAGTCGATGCCGCAAGATACTGGGGAGACTAGGCAAGGACATCAGTATTGCTTCTCAGAATGGCCACCAGCTTGATTAGAACCCCCGAGCTAAGTGTCATCCCAACTCACAGGTCTCTGCTGTCGTCTCTTGAGATAACTTCTACCGTCATTAAGTTTTATACAATTCGAGTTAACTCTGGCACTACTGCCTCTGTTCTGGCCTTCTTAGGTCTTCTTTCCTCTCCGTCTCTCTAAATACTCTCTACATATGACTATCATGATGCGTACTGATCTCCTCTAACCTCCCCTACTCCTTCTCTGGTAGGGAATTTAATCTTCATGTGATAGACAGAGACCACTGCCTGGAATTAACTCAGGGATGGTTGTCCAACCATAGCATTATATGAGGACGGCGCATCTACTACCAGGAATCGTACTGACTTGGTTTTCCTGAATGGGTCTTCTTCCAGGGAAACTAGCAGACTTACTGCACCCAATGGCCGCAGAGCTCCCCCAACGAACCCTACTAACGAAGTCGTAACCTCTTCAAGTTCTAAATCCAAGTTTAACTTTCTAAAATAATCGTAAAATATAATGTCTGCAGAACTGCCTGTATCGACAAAGACTCTTCATACATTGTAATAGTCAATGGTAGCGGTTATTACAAGAGCATCTACATGAGGCGCCAGAATGCCATCCTCGTCCTCTGATCCAAAGCAAATGTTCGGGCTTGGGGCTAACTGCCCTACCTCACGTGTTTTCCTTGAAAGATCTTTCGCAGCCCGTACATAATTATTCTTGGCACGTCGTGATTGTGTGTCCCACGCGCCTCCCGTGATCATTTGGATCTCTTCCCGTATCTCCTAGGATTGGTTCTCCCTTTTCCCTTTTCCGTGGTTGCGTCCCTGGTCATGCCTAGCCATTTGATACATGTCCCTCCTGTAAGGGTCAGACCTGGATCCCTCCTTCTTTGTCTGCACGAACTCTTTGAGGTGCCCCACCTGTACCATTCGCTTTATTTCATCCTTTAAGTGAGTGCATTGATCAGTATCATGGCCATACTCGTTATGGTACCTACAGAATCGATCAGAATTATCTTTTTTCAGCTTATGGGTATATTTTCTTGGCCATTTGAGGTCAGGAGGTCGCTCAATATCCTGGATGATCTCTTCATGTGGTGAAGCCAAGGGTGTGTACCGATCAAATCTGGGGCGTCCTCCTCCAAGGTCGGTTCTGGGTTTCTTGGATTGCATCCTGTCCTCCTTGTCCACTCGCTTACTCCATCACCCTCCAGTCTCAGGGCTTCTTCCAAATGAATATATTTTACCGCCTTTGCTAAGAGCTCTCCAAACGTCTGCGGTGGATTGACCACTAATGACTGGAAGAATTCCCCCTTTCTTAGGCCTTGATCAAGGGCGTTAATCAGGAGCTCTTCAGATGATGACGGTACCTCCAGCTTGGCATTCATAAAACATTTTATATACCCCCGTAGACCTTATCCTTCTTTTTATTTCAGGCTAAACAGCTCCAACGACATCTTCTGGTACTTCCTACAATTAGTAAATTGGTGCAAAAATATCGAGCTAAATTCGACGAAGTTGCTTATAGATCGGGGTGGCAACTAACAAACAAGAGCTGATCTGACTTAGTGAAATTCGCAGGGAAGACTCGGCACATCACAGCATCGGAGAATTTATGCAAGGTATACGCATTCTCAAACTGGCATAGGTGGTCCCACGGATCTATCGTTCCTTTATACACAACCAGAGATTGCTAAGAAGTCTAAAGATCGTCCATCATGACGTTCTCTGTAAACGGGGTGCTTCTCCATGCTTGTCCTGCCATATTGCCCTCCATCTTTTGTTTGACTTCCCTGACCTCCCTCTGCAAGTTATGCATTTGCTCGGTGAGATCCAGATTACTTTTGCCCGAGGTATCACTATCCGAGCCTAAAGAGATCTCCTCTTCCTCCTGGACGGGGGTCCTAGTCATGCGCTGAGGGGTCTTGGCTGGCTCTGTTTCTTGTGGTTAAACTACTTTAGGAGGGGGTGGTGAGAGCTCTGCAAATCTTTTCTCCACGGTGTCTACCACCTCCTTACCGATGAGTTCAGAAATATTCCTCAGAAAGGAATCATTCAGGAATTCGCTGCCTTCATGTGAGGACATTTCTTGAGGTTGTGTCGTGTCTCGCCTACCTGTCGCTGGTGGTTCTGCCGCTTCCGGAGCTCCCGTTGGCGTGGCAGAACTCGGCGTGCCACCAAATTTCGTCTGAGTCCATCCGTTTCCATGGATTTTTTATCTCACGTCTTAGCTTAGTCACTCTTCCCATAGACGACGCCAATTGTTTTGCACGAAAAACATCCAACCAAGAGATCTTTTGCTTTTTCCTTTAAAGCGGACCTGACCTGCTCACAAAACCAAGTTAGAAAGGACCATCGGGAAAATTTCGGTGGAATCCTCTCTGATACTTAAGTCAATTAAGCGTTTTAAGAGTATAGGGAAAAATAAGTGTCAAAAGAATGTCATACCTCTATCATTCTTGACTGGGATATTTATAACCCCAGTTAGCTGGGGGTCTTTTCGGGATCTCGAAAATAGGCCAGCGAATCTCGAAGCTTTGTTCAGACAACCTGAACAGGTTACCCCTTTTGGACGACCGGAGCTCCTCAAGCCCAGTCCAAGACCTCTATGCATTCCTGACCTGATCACGATAAAATCTTATCCAGGGGTTGAGATCAGGTTAAGACAAGCCCTCGCCCCCTTGGATTATTTTCATAAGCTCAGCCCAACCTATTCCTTTCCTGACCATTTCTCCTTCATGGCGCAAAACCAAAACTCGACTCATCCCAACATGCCTTACCTGAACTGCCCCGAGCTCTGAAATGATTTCAGGTCAGGTAGGATGGTCGTACCAAGTCCATAATCGTATAAGCAATAATAAAATCAAAGAAATAGAATCTTAAACAAGAACAAACTTGAACATCATAATCCCAATAAAAATCAATGAGGCAACAAGACACTAAAACAATATAAATTAAAAAAATGAAAATCTTACGAAAAATATAAAATGGATCTCAACATACAATTCATAAAATAGGAATAAAAACTTGAATCTTATTTAAAAATTGTTAAGAAATATACATTTTGTTTATTAACTTGGAAACTACAAAGAAGAAAAGGGATAAGGTGTGTATGGTGTCAAAGAAGTTGAGGTGCCTAAGTTTGTTGTCAGTAGATCTTGTCAAGATGGAATCACAATCGAGTTTAGAATCAGAACTGGAACCGTAGTCAATGATTTTGGAATCGAAACCGACTTTAAAGGTTCTAGTTCCAGTTCCAGGTTTTATTAATCGTGGATCGTCAATTCCGAAAACGTAACCAAAATCAATTTGGAACCGACGGTAAGAACTATCGGTTCTTTAATTTTATGGTACTTTTTTATTTTATTATATCTACATATATATAATTCAGTATTTTATCTAAGATTTAAATAATATAAAAATAATAAAAATAGATGGTTTCGGTTAAAAGTGAAATCAGAATCGTGAAGAAACCGTAACCAAAAAGGGACCATAACCATTTGTTTCGATTTTGATACCAAAATCGTAAGTCACAGTTCCGGTTACGATTCTTCATTTTGGAGAATCGGGAATCGATAGTCCTGACATTATAACCGGCAGTCCCCCGAACTGTGACCAAGTCTAGTCGTCTACGCCATCCTCTAATGCTGATTGTTCTCTTTTTTTGTATTACTCAAAATGCTGAAGGTCGGAATGCAAGGTAATGGGCCGACAATCCCTTTATTAATGGGTCGGCTGAAGGTCCTCAAATACAAGGAAACAAGTTTTTTTGTTGACCGGCCAATCCCCCTTGATTAATGGGCCGGCCCACAACAAAAATGGCCAAATTGGCCGCGTCATGATGGCCACATGATGGCCATTAAGGCCATCATTTTTTTTTTCTTTGGTTGGCTCGCTCGACTGGAGGTGTCCAGTGGTTTGCACGAATCGACCAAATCGCCGGTTCGAACCGGCGGTCAACAGTTCGGTTAACCGTTGACCACGGTTCGAACCGGAACCGTAACCGTAAACGCCAATAAGGCGGTTCGGTTACGCTTTGAGCAATTCTCAAACCGTGAACCGGTTCCGGTGGTTCAAACCGCCGGTTTGTTTTTTTTTTTTTTTTTATTTTTTTATACATTTATAAATATTCATTTTCCAAGTCATTTTTTAACACCAAACTCATTCGATATTTTGAATTGGTGATCAATAAGAAAAATATTTTATCTTATAAGTAATAGCCACACGATCGCGATGGAGATATTAATCGTTTTTACAATTCAATAAAATTGTGATAACTTATATCTTTCACCCTCTCTAAAGTAATACGAGAAAATTATGTGTACTTTGATTTTAATGGTTAGGGAGTTACAATTTAATATATACGTTATTTCAATTGTTTAAAGTAACAATTTCAAATTTTAA
>BMAC01000062.1:168740-183075 GCA_014905375.1 Phtheirospermum japonicum | reverse complement strand
CAAACCGCCACCAACTGGCCGATTTCACGGTTCGGTTGCGGTTTGAGGTTTTTGGCCAAACCAAACCGGCGGTTCGAACCGTTTGAACACGTCTACGCTCGACTCATCTTATAATCTTGGTTCGAGATCAAAGACCTTATAAATTAAAATAAAGTATAAACCTTAAGAACAAATTAAAAATATATGTAAAATAACAAAAAAGAAGAAATGAACTACAAAAATGCAAAATAAGTAAATAGGATCAAAACACGACAAAAACACATCTATAACATGCAAAATAAGATACAATAATATACGAAAAATATATACAAATATGTAGAAATTATAAGAGCCTTTTGAAAGAACCTCTAACATGTCCAAAGACAAATGAAAAGTTGCAATGAAAGAAAAATTAAAGTCATTGGAATCAAACAAAGTGAGAATTTGTTAATCTTCCATCACGACGTAAGGCGGACCATTTTTGTTCTATAAATCCCACCTAATAAATAATATTTTTGGCATAATATTAAACCCCACTTACATACAACATATATAATATTTAGGGAATCTCAATAATTTAATAACAAAAAAAAACACAATATTTAAAAGTTGAATAATACCAAAATGAACTCATACATAACACACGTTTAGAATATCAAACAATAAAGTATAGGACAAGACTTCATCTAAATACATGACACATGTTTGGAAGGCTACGGGGGCTGCAGAGATTTTACTTGGTCAAACTTAGGAAAAAACATAAGGATTATATTACGCATTTAATATATATATACATATATATATATATATATATATATATATATAATATTATAGTAAACATATAAGAAAATATAAAGAGATCAATAGTACTTAAGTAGAGCATTAAAAAATCAAAGATAATAGTAAATATGAAGAAGAATTGCTCTGAGTGGTATCAGTTTCTAACCATCAATCAACTACATAGTCAGAGCTAGAACAACTAACAATTGATCCAAAGAGAATGATAATGGTTCATTTTTACAAAATAGAAAATAAAAAAGCTCAAGCAATGAGATAGATAGCTGACTATATGGAAGACATGTGATATTTCTAATCCCACATTGACATAATAAAATGGTTTGATCAACTATTTGCTAGATTTTGGCATAAAAATATACCAATTAACACAAATATGTGTTTCTAAATAATATAAGTTTGAACAGAAGCACAAAACAACTCGATCCATGAATCTATAGATTTAATATATATTTATATTTATATTTCATTTGAAAACCAACAAAAATTCAAGATGCCTTGTTGTTCTTCTAAGTCATAGCATTGCTTTCTTACAATTAAAAATTTGTTTTTAATTCCAAAGTGCAATGTCAACCATAACATCAAGAAAATAATCTTAAAACTTCATTATTTTTCACTTGGATTGCCACAAAGATGAACACGATAAAATTAAAGACATAACCACAAATAATTCGCTCACTCGCACCTCTAAAATCCTCACACTCCGAGAGGGAAGCAAGAATGACTTGATAATAACAAGAATTCCAACATGCATTTACCAATCACATTTTCTTTAATCCCTTTGAAAGAATGATTAGAATATCTTTCATAATTCTTATTCAGAAAATTATAAGAATATATAATCACAAAGTACAACAATTTAGTCCTAAAATTAAGGAGAGAAATAAGGAAAAAAACCTATTCTATGTTTACAGGTCTGTAAAATTTAAAAATCTATGATTTTAAAAATAAGTTTCAGATTTGCGATATTGTTATTCAATGTTTACCAACATTGTGACCAGAGTAAAATAAATATATGCAGCGGAAATAAAATATAAGAACACATTAGAACAAATTCAGTTTACAAGTAAACTACTTGTGAACTTGGGTGTACAAACTCGAAAACTATATTACTTTTTTGTTCACGTTCAATACAAAAATATGAAGTAATATATGAAAACTAAATATCAATAAACTTGATACTAAATACTTGTTGCCGGAATGACAAGATCTTCTCCGTTGGTCACGCAACTTCGAAGAGCTTGTTAATCTCGAACAATGGCTCCAAGTAGTTCTTGTGTTCTTCCTTACTTTGTCGTGCGTCTTGCGTCGTCTTTTTCTCCTTAAAATCCAATGCGTAAAACTTGATACAAAGTTTTAGGAATCCTCTTGTCTTAAATAGACAAACATAGAATCCTAAACTTGGTAAATACCTAAAATAAATCCTAAACATAATCTAGGAAACTAATAAAGTCTTAAACATAAACTATGAAATACAATATATTCCTAAATCTAGTTTCCTAACTTATTTTGTGCCCAAGAAAGGCAAATAACAAAATAGGAATTATTGCCAAGAATAAATTTCTCAACAATCTCCCCCTTTTGCCTTTTTGGACAAAACACTACGACGCAAACATAAATAAAAATAAAAATACTAACTCCCCCTAAGTTAGAAAACTACCCCTAAACAAAACACCCAATGTTGTTAAAAATCAAACCAGCATTACATACCAACATTGTTCAAAATAATACTTAATAAACCAAAACAAAATAAAGGAACTTAATGACTTCGAACCCTCTTCGAACGACGAGGGGATGTCGAAGTTCCTTCACCACTCTCTTTCCTCTTCCGCTTCTGAATTGTCATCATTCTCCTCAAAGCCTTATTGCGAGCGCGAATTCGCTTCCTTCGCTTCTCTTGAGCAAGGATCGCCAAGGCTTCGGCAGCAACAGCATCTTCACCAATAACATCAGCAACATCTTCAGCAGCGTCTTCTTCAGCAGCAACATCTTCAGCAGCGTCATCATCAACCTCTCCCCCTTTTTTACTAGAAAGCGAAAGGTCCCTTGAGAGAGAGCTACGAAGAGCCTTCAGTTGAGTCATCTGCAAATCAATGGATGCCACATGGGCACGAAGGACCTGTGCAGAAATGTGGACCATGTTGGGATCACCCCTCCCAACATCACTAGCAACATCAGCAGGAAGCAGCGCTTGCCAAGGCAGATCAATGACTCTGGCACCAGTAACATGCTGACCCCTTAAGCAAACCAATCAGCCTCACCCGTGAGCACATCTACATGACAAAGCGTTAACCCTTGGTTCTTGCGCAAGCTGAAAATCAAAGATGGAAAACACAATGAGGCCGCAAACTTCGTGGTGGCAAACTTAGCAATGGTGTCAAAAACATGATGACCGAAATTGAAAGGAATTCCCCTCCCAAGTGTAAATAAGAATTGGGCCTGAGGCCGCGTAACACACGTTGTGTTCTTGGAGGGAACCCAATTACAAATCGTAAGTTTATGCAAAATAGAGTACAGAGGCGAAAGACGAGTACTGGGTAGCTGTTCAAACCAAGTACTAACAAGACCACCAGAAAAAAATGAAACAACCTCATTCATATCATCGACAGTCGAGTCACCCCGGTATGGCTCAGTGCCAAACAAGTCATTAATCAAAGCCGGGGTGAAGGAAAACACTTTTCCACGCACAAAAACTTTGCCATAGTTCACAGACTCCAAATCAATAATAGACGGCAAAAGATTAGCATAAAACTCGACCACAATATCTCGGACAAAAGGCATGGCATTTGAAACTGTGGAGTACATACCTTTGTGTTGAAGATAAGCGATGAGGTTGTGTTTCTCAAACAGTTCAACTGGGAATCGCCGCTCGGTGATCATATGTCTGGTCTGGTAGGTGGCAAATAATTCGGCAGCCTCAACAGTCAAAAACTCTTCCGAAAAGGGCACCATATCCTCAAGCTCAGGAGTTGGAGAAGCAGTATCTGAGGAGGACTGAGAATGATTACAGGTACCGGAAGATGTCGGTGTAGAAGCACGAGAAGCAATCGGAACTGAGGTAGTGCTGGAGGAGGAAACAGGAAGTGAACGATGTGATGTTGGTATGGGGGAACCAACATGAGTAGCAACATCGTCCTCCACAACAATTTTCCTTTTCTTCTTGCAAGCATCCAGAATATCTCGAAGAGGCACATCAAACGAAGAATCTGGGGAATACTCAAACAATTCTGGATCAAACGCAGGTTGATCCTCATGAGTAGTGGATGGAGAAGGAACATCGGCAGCCGGTTTGGCGAAGCTGGTCACTTCGCCGGTGATAAAATCGAATACTGTGTATGGAGGAGAGGAATAATCAGTCGCAGAGGACTTAGGAGAGACCTTGACTTTGGCCTGGCTAGGTCTCCTGTCGGCCTTCCTCACAAGTTGTTTCCGGCGAGTAAACTTCTTCTCCGGCAAACTCGGGGCAGAAGAAAGCGGCGGCTCGGACCCTTCAACCGGAGCAGCAGAAACAAAGTCTTCATCATCAGCGTCGGACATCACGGTGACATCCTCCTGGAGGTTCATATGTTCAATAGGCACATGGCGACGCGGCCCAGCCTTGCTCTTCGGTACTGCGGGCGGCAGAACACCAGGAGGGATATTGCGCAGGCGCCTCAACCTCTTCAAGGTAGGATTCCCCACTCGGCCAAAAGTCTCAGCAACAAACGCCAAGTTGGGGGGATCATCAACATCAATTTCGTTCCCAGGCTGTCCTGGGAACACTTGCGAAAGAGGAACGGAGTCAATCGGTGGCGAAATAGGAACAGCAGCGCGGGAATCTTTTGCCGGCGAGGGTGGTGGCGATGTTGATAGCGGTGTTGGGATGGAAGAGGAACCACCACCGATTTTGGCGCGAATATCCAGGCCACCAACTCGCACATAGGGTACAAGGACCTGTTCACCGGTGCGGCTGAGTTCTGTCGGTAATTTTGGAATCGAAGACGGCGACGGCGAGTTCGACATTCTGCAAAATCTCAGAAAAATAACAGTAACAAGAGATAGAGAATTTTGGGAGAGACGTAAGAGAGAAGGAGAGTGAATTTCCAGAGAGGTAATTGGGAAGGTGATCAAACAGTAAAATCAGAACAAGTATTTATAGATTCAAAAAGTGACCGTTGAAGGAGAGAGAGAAAAAATGAAAATAAAAGGAAAATAACCCTATTTTTAAACCGACGGAATTTGGGCTAAAGACATGATGTTTATTTCCTTCTCAAAACAACACAAATCCTTCTTAAAGTAGGCAACGTGATCACACCCATTACACAAATATCTCCTCCTTTTAAAAAAAAAAATGCACAACCCAATTTACAAAATCGGCTGAAAATACAAAGTTAGAATTTATGAACCATCAGCCCAATAGTACCAATGTTGTGCAATGTTAATCTTCACTCACCAAATTCACCTCGTTATTACCTGTCCAGCCGTCCAATTTTAACTCCACTGAAATACTTGGTTAGCTCAACTCAAAACAAAATTAAGAGATTTCAAGAAAGACAGGAACACAAGTAACACACGCACAGCAAGATGGCATCTTCACAAAGTATGAATGTCCTATGGGATGCCTAAAAAACATGACCTAAAAGAATATATAAAAACATATAATGATTTCAGTGACTTGATCCAATGTTGCCTTTTATTACTGACAACATTATAAACCAACATTGCTTCAGGTGAAGTCAATGGAAACTTACCCCTTAACCCAAGTTAATGACTGCGTCAAGATCTCTGAAGTAGGTAATATTTAAAGATTGGATCATTTTGTATCCAGATTCTCTTCATCCTTAAAGGTATTTGAATCTTTTGATCTCCAGCAAAGCTGTTAAAAACCTCTTGTTGTTGGACCTGGGAGAAAACCTATTTCTGCGGGCAAGTCCCACAATCACCCAATTGCAGAGGTTGGTTCTTTTTGCCATCACTTTTCTTGCAACACAGGACCTTATTGCACTTTCAATCAAACTCAATGCATTATGATTATGTATGAAAAGAAAGATAAAAATACATGTAAAAGTATACAGATGTTGTGAACAATGCACATACCGAGATCTCTTCTCAAACGAGAAAAGGTCTCGAAATCTAATACCTTAGTGAAGATGTCAGCAAGCTGATTATTTGTTCCAATATGCTCAAGGCTAACAATCTTCCTCTCAACTAGGTCTCGAATGAAGTGGTACCTTATGTCAATGTGTTTTATTCGAGAGTGCTGGACTGGATTTTTGGAGATGTCAATGGCACTGGAATTGTCACACAGCACCGTCAAGATACTACTTTGCAGACCGTAGTCCTCTATCATCTGGTTCATCCACATTAATTGTGTGCACGCACTTCCAGCTGCAATGTACTCAGCTTCAGCTGTAGAAAGAGAAATACAATTTTGTATCTTGCTGTACCAAGAGATTAGATTGTTACCCAAGAAAAAATAGCCCCCGGTAGTACTCTTTCTATCTACCACATCCCCAAACCAATCCGAATCAATATACCCTACAAGTTCAGTATTGGTATCTTTTGTGTACCACACACCTAGTTCAAATGTACCAGTAATATACCTAATTATTCATTTAATTTCTTTTAAGTGTGACTCTTTTGGATTAGACTGATATCTAGCACATAAGCACACACTATACATAATATCTGGTCTACTTGCTGTCAAGTACAACAAACTCCCTATCATACTTCTGTACATGGTGTTATCAACACCCTTACCAACATCATCTCTAGACAGTTTTACAGTTTCTTCCAGCGGCGTTTTCTTATGAGTTTCACTTTCTAAACCAAAGTTTTTAACTAAGTTCTTAGCATATTTAGTCTGAGAAAGGAAAATACCATCATCAAGCTGTTTGATTTGTAAAACAAGAAAGTAAGAGAGGTTACCTTCAATGCTCATCTCGAATGTATCGGATATTCGAGTAATAAACTCCTTGACCATCTGCTCGTTAGTGGATCCAAAAATAATATCATCCACATAAATTTGGACGATTAAGATGTGCTTATTGGATTTAAGAAGGAATAAAGTTTTATCAACTTCTCCTCGTCTAAAGTTCAAATAAAGCAAATGTAGAGTTAGCCTTTCATACCAAGCTCTTGGAGCTTGTTTTAAACCATAAAGAGCCTTTTTCAGTTTTGAAACAAAATTTGGTTTTTGAGGATCCACAAATCCTTTAGGCTGCTCAACATACACTTCTTCACTCAAGACTCCATTTAAAAAAGCACTCTTAATGTCCATTTGATGCAATAAAATATTCATATAACAAGCAACAGAAAGCAAAAGCCTTACCGACTCAATCCGGACAACTGGAGCAAAAGTTTCATCAAAATCGATTCCTTCAATTTGCGTATACCCTTGTGCAACAAGTCGAACATTGTTCCTCACAATGTTCCCAGCCTCATCAGTCTTGTTCTTGAATATCCACTTGGTTCCCGTCACATGGGATTTTTGGTCGTGGCACCAAATCCCAAACATCATTTTTGGCGAACTGGTCCAGCTCCTCTTGCATTGCCCGAATCCAGAACTCATCCTTGAGTGCATCCTCCACTCGCTTGAGCTCTATTTTAAAAAGGTACAAAGATTCACGAATCTTAGAACAATTTGTAGACAGACACACATACCTGACCATCTCCTTGAAATTAATTTGTCTCCGTCTTGTACTCCTTTCGTCTAAATCACCAATAATTTGGCCCACGGGGCGGTTTTTCTGGATTCTGGATGGAATATCCCTCTGATGAAGATCAATGGGATCAGCTGGATCATCTTCTTCTGAATTAGAATCAGATTCTGCGACTTGGCTCGATGTTGGTTCTGATATTGGTATCCCAGTATCAACATTGATACCAACATCACTCAAATCTATGAGTTCAGAACCTGCATCTTTGTTCTCAATACCTGCACTATCAATTGAAGGAGAAGTGACATTTTCTTGAGGATTTTGATCATAAACCAGATCATTATCCTCGATAGGTTTGACAGCACTTGTTAGATCGTCGAACTTGACATTAACTGACTCAAACATGCATCTAGTTCTCAGGTTAAACAACCTATATGCATGACTGTTTTGGGAATAACTATGAAAATGCACTTATCACTTTTTGATTCTAGTTTAGATAGATGATTTCTGTCATTAAGAACATAACAAATACATCCAAAAACATGAAAATAACTCAATTTCGGTTTCTTTCCCATCAACAAATCATAGGGAGTAGCACATGAACCTGGTCTAAAATAAGCCCTATTTGTAATATGACATGCAGTGTTCATTGCTTCAGCCCAAAAACGTTTTGCAATGCCATTAGAAATAAGCATAGTTCTAGTCATCTCAGCAAGAGTCCTATTCTTACGTTCGGCTATGCCATTTTGTTGTGGAGTAATAGGTGAAGAAAACACATGACTTATGCCCTCAGAAGTGCAGTATTTAGAGAAAGATGCATTTTCAAACTCTTTTCCGTGATCAGTTCTAATCCTACCAATGTTCACATTAAACCTTACACACAACTTCTTTGCAAGTTTTTTGAAAGCCTCAAGAGTTCAGATTTTTCTTTTAGAAATTCTATCCAAGTGAATCTAGAAAAATCATCAATAATCACTAACACATACCGCTTACCACCAAGTCTCTCAATCTCAAGTGGTCCCATGAGATCCATATGTAGAAGATCAAAGCAAGATGATGTAGTGAGACTTTGCTGGACCGGATGAGGCACTCTCACTTGCTTTCCTTTTTGGCATGCCTCGCACACAGGAATAATCTTGGTGTTGAGCTTAGGCAGTCCACTTACAGCTTCTTCTTTGGCCAACCTGTCCATCATCTTGTAATTCACATGTCCAAACTTTTGATGCCACAACTCAGCATCACTTAATTGGGACAGTCTTCAAAAAGTATCACTTTAGATTTGGTAGCAATTATCTGAAGTCCTTTGACCAGTGAGAATACATGGTCCATTCTCCTTGTAGACTTCACACTTCTCACGTTTGGATTTGACACTAAAACTTCCATCGCACAATTGACTTATGCTAATCAAATTTGCAGTAAGTCCTTCTACCAGCAGCACGTTTTCAAGAGTCACAATGCCTGGAACGTGGAGAGTTCCTTGGCCAACAATTTGGTCATTTGCGCCTCCTCCGTACTTTACCTTTCCACCTCGAAATCTGATAATGTTGGAAAGAAGCTCCTCGGACCCAGTCATATGCTTGGAGCATCCACTATTGAAATACCAAGCTCCAGGGACGTGGGACTTTAGGGAGGTATAGATCATGTTACACTTTAGATTATTCTTCTTAACCCACACTTGTTTGAACATGGTATTGGTATGACAGAAACCAACATTGGATTTAGCAGCCGCATTAAATCTCTGAAATTGCCTTCTCTCGCCTATGATTTTCCAGCAAAAAGGTCGAATGTGTCCGGGCTCTCCACAATGATGGCACACGAACTGTCTCCTCCTCTTCTTATGTCGCTTGGGCGATTTCTACTCCTGACTTGATTTTTGGTGGATGATTTGGCTTAAATCCTATTCCTTGCTTCGAGGTTTCAGGAAAGCTGATCTCCAAAATTTCATCAAGCTTCGCCTTGCCTTTGTTCAGATTTGATATGGTTCCTTGGAACTTTGTTAGTTCGGTTCTCATATTTTCTAGCTCAGCATCCTTCTTGGTAAGAGATGTTTCCAGTCGAACAATTATGTCAGTCTGATCATCCTTTTCCTTGGTCAGTTTTTCAACTTCTTTCACGAGATCCTGGACCTTGAGTACCTGTTTTCCCCAACTGACAAACAGTTGCTGGTGCTTAATACTCAGCAGCTCGTACTCCTTGTGATAATCAGGGATTTCAACATTCAAGCATACGATGTTGGTTTCATAGCTATGAACATGGACATCATCGTCCCAAACAACATGAGTAAATAAAGATGGAACAGGTTTAGTTGACTCGGAATCATTTACATCCTCAGTGAAATCAGTAGCAACCATGCTTTTCTTCCTAAAAGTGTTAGGACACTCGTTTTTATAGTATCCCCAACCTTTACATTCATAACACTGCACTTCACTGAGAGGTCTCGTGAGATTGGATACATTTGGAATTGAAGAAGTGGACTGAGATATGAGAAGAGCTCGTCCAGTGAATTTTGGCGTGGACACCTGTGGCCTGGTCTTCGTATTTGAGCCTCCAAGGCTATTCTTCTTCTTCAAGAAACTGTTGAAATGTTGGGTAACAAACGACAATTCGTCTTCATAAAATGTAGTGGATTCCATCTTTTTCAGGATTCCATTGAAATCAAATTCCTCTTCATCTTCATTGTTGTCTGGATTTGCATCGGAGGAAAAGGCAACGTTCTTCTCTTTTGAGTTGGAACCAAGGTGTTCCATCTCATATTGCTTAAGATTACCAACTAAGGTGTTGAACTCAATGTTATCAACATCTTTAGATTCTTCTGTGGCAACCACCTTCATATTGTATTTCTTTGTAATAGATCTCAGCAATTTCCTACAAGACGAGAGTTAGTTATGGCCTCACCGAGCTCTCTGCACTCGCTTGTGATTTCTAACAGTCTCATGGAATAGTCCATGATTGATTATTTCTCATCCATTCTCATTGCTTCGAACATGGACAACAGCATTCTCAGCCTTGATTTCCTTACGCTTTCAGTTCCTTCACACACCCTTTGGAGTGCGTCCCAAGCATCTTTTGCTGAATCGCAATTCTTGATAACTCTGTAATAGCTTGCATCAAAATAACTGCACAAGGTGTTGATACATTTGGAATTCTAATTCGCAGCATTCATTTCGTTAGCGGTCCAGTCTTCCTCCTTCTTCGGGACAATGTCGCCTTCTCCATAAGTGACACGTGATTTTTCCCATCCAACGAGGATGGATCTCCATGCGCTTTCATCAATGCTCTTTAAGTGCCAACGCGTCCTCTGCTTCCATAGAGAATAATTCTATCCATTGAGAATCGGTGGCCTTGGGTTACCTTGAGCATCCATAGCACCTAAAAATAAGAATCAGTACTTAAAAGGTTAAGTAACCCGCTCTAGATGCCAATTGTAAAATTTGAAGGTCTATGGTTTTAAAAATAAGTTTTAGATTTGCGATGTTGTTATTCAATGTTTACCAACACTGGTTAACAACATCGACCAGAGTAAAATAAATATATGCAGCGGAAATAAAATATAAGAACATGTTAGAACAAATTCAGTTCACAAGTAAACTACTTGTGAACTTGGGTGTACAAACCCGAAAACTATATTACTTTCTTGTTCACGTTCAATACAAAAATATGAAGTAATATATGAAAACTAAATATCAATAAACTTGATACTAAATACTTATTGCCGGAATGGCATCTACGTTGGTCACGCAACTTCGAAGAGCTTGTTAATCTCAAACAATGGCTCCAAGTAGTTCTTGTGTTCTTCCTTGCTTTGCCGTGCGTCTTTCATAGTCTTTTTCTCCTTAAAATCCCGTGCATAAAACTTGATACAAAGCTTTAGGAATCCCGTTGTCTTAAATAGACAAACACAGAATCCTAAACTTGGTAAATACCTAAAACAAATCCTAAATATAATCTATGAAACTAATAAAGTCTTAAACATAAACTAGGAAACACAAGATATTCCTAAATCTATTTTCCTAACTTATTTTGTGCCCAAGAAAGGCAAATAATAAAATAGGAATTATTGTCAAGAATAAATTCCTCAACAAGGTCAAATACTATCCAAATATATACATGGTCAAATAATTTCCCTAATACCCCCTGCAAGCGTTGCGTGGGATGAAGACAAACGCAGAGCTTGGACCGAAGAAGCTCAAAAGAAGGATGGGGTAGGCTTTTGGAAATATCTGCAAGTTGCAGATGTGACGGAACAAAAAGTGTAGAAATCTTTCCAGTAGACACCAACTCGCGAACAAAGTGATAACCCAGATCAATGTGCTTAGCTCGTTTGTGAGTAACCAGATTCTGACTTAGGAAGATAGCACTTTTATTATCACAAAGGAGCTCTGGACGGGAAGGAGTTGAGATCCTAAGTTCGCCAAGAAGATTGGTGAGCCAAACTATCTCTGCAGCAGCATTTGCCATAGCCCTGTATTCTGACTCACAACTAGAGCGAGCGACTATAAGTTATTTCTTCGCACTCCAAGAAACAAGATTACCACCAAGAAAGAAGGAATAACCATAGGTAGAGCGACGTGTTTCAATGCAATGGGCCCAATCTTCATCGGAGTAGCCCACTATAGAAGAATCAACATGCCTCGTAAATGATAAGCCAAAGTGAATGGTGCCCTTGACGTAGCGAAGAATTCGTTTGACAGCATTGAAGTGATCAAAAGTAGGTGAGTGAAGAAACTGACTGACAACATTAACAGCATAAGATAGATCGGGTCGAGTAATCTTCAAGTACTGAAGAGCTCCAACGAACGAACGATACAATGTAGGATCCGAAAATGGTGATCCATCACTAACCATGACTTCCCAACAACTAAGGGAGTGGCAACGGGCTTAGAACCCAGCAAATTCGCCCGTTCCAAAATGTCATGAGCATATTTTGCCTGCCCCACAAAGAGACCCTCTAGAGTATAAGAGACCTCAAGACCAAGGAAATAATTGAGACGAACCAGGTCCTTAAGCGTAAATTCTTTGTGAGTACGATCAATAAGCATTTTTAACAAAGCCTCGTCATTACCGGTGATAATAATATCATAAACATATAAGAGGAGATAAATGACGGAGGTACCATTGAGAAGGTAGAATAGAGATGAGTCAGAACGACTCTAACGGAAACCCAAACTCAGTAAGAAAGTACTGAACCGTTGATACCAAGCTAGAGGGGCCTGTTTCAAGCCATACAAAGCCTTCTTGAGACGACAAACGTGATCAGGAAAGCGAGAATCAACAAACCCTGGAGGCTGAGCCATGAAAACCGGTTTGGGAAGTACCCCATGGAGGAAGGCATTCTTAACATCAAGCTAATGAAGAGACCACTGAAAGCGAACCGCAAGAGCAAGAACAACACGCACAGTGGATGCCTTGACAACTGGGCTGAAAGTATGATGAAAGCCGGCACCAGGAACCTGAGTAAGACCCTCGGCAACCAGACGAGCTTTATGACGCTCAATCGAACCATCTGCATGAAGCTTCTTGTGAAACACCCATTTAGAACCAACAATGTTCGTGTTCGAAGGAGGACGAGGGACGAGATCCCAAGTGTTATTCTGATGAAGAGCATCAATCTCCTCTTGCATAGAAGAAAGCCAAGCGGGGGATTTAGCAGCAGATTTAAAACCCCGAGGCACAGAAGTGGCAACAAGAGCTGATAGTAGAGCTGTGCAAGATAGATCAACAGGATACCGAGGCTTGAACACACCAGCCCGAGCACGTGTGACCATGGGATGAGTGGACACCGACTGTTTGATAATAGGCTTGCACCTGTTCCTGCACAGGCTGGGCTGGAACAGGCTCTTGGGGGACCGGATCGAGGGGCAGAGGCTGATCAGACTCGTCCGGTATGATACGTGGCTGAGGTGGGGGCAGCAGGAGGAGGCGTGGTGGTTGGCTGTGGCAACACAACAGGGGGAATGAAGAACCCATCTAAGAAGGTAGAAACATCTAACTCAAAGAGGGATGATGGTGAGGATGGCGAGGCTCGCGCGAACGGGAAACAAAACTGTTGAGGAATTAATTCTTGAGAAATAATTCCTATTTTGTTATTTGCCTTTCTTGAGCATAAAATAAGTTAGGAAACTAGAATTTAGGAATATATTGTGTTTCCTAGTTTATATTTAAGACTTTATTTGTTTCCTAGATTGTGTTTAGGATTTGTTTTAGGTATTTACCAAGTTTAGGATTCTATGTTTGTCTATTTAAGACAAGGGATTTCCTAAAGCTTTGACTATCGATTTGACGCACGGGATTTTGTGAAGGAGCACAAAAGACGACGCAAGACGACGAGCAAGAAGGATAGAACACGAAGAATTACTTGGAGCCATTGTTCGGAGATAACAAGGTCTATTGAAGTTGCGTGACCAACGGAGAAGATCTTGCCATTCCGGCGACAAGTATTTAGTATCAAGTTTTATTGATATTTAGTTTTCATATATTACTTCATATTTTTGTATTGAGGACAAAACAAGAAAGTAATATAGTTTTCGGGTTTGTACACCCAAGTTCACAAGTACTTTACTTGTGAACTGAATTTGTTTCTACGTGTTCTTATCATATTTATTCCGCTGCATATATTATATTTTACTCTGGTCGATGTTGTTAACCAGTGTTGTTTAAACATTGACTAATAACATCGTGAATCTGAGAATTATTCTTAAAACCATAGACCTTCAAATTTTACAATTGGCATCTAGAGCGGGTTACTTAACCTCTTAAGTACTGATCCTTTATTTTTAGGTGCTATGGATGCTCAAGGCAACCCAAGGCCTCCGATTCTTAATGGTGGAGAATTATTCTCTCTGGAAACAGAGAATGAGATGGCATTTGAAAAGCATCGACGAGCGTGTTTGGAAAACTGTCCTCATTGGATGGGAAAAGCCACG
>BMAC01000062.1:153299-168163 GCA_014905375.1 Phtheirospermum japonicum | reverse complement strand
ACTCTCGGAGAAGATGAACTGGCCTTTGTGACTCAACGCTTCAACAATTTCTTGAAGAAAAAGAACAATTTTGGAAGCTCAAATCCAAGGAACAGGACACAGACATCRAKTCCAAAGTTTARTGGACGRACTCTTCCACGATCTCAGTCRACAAATTCAATTTCCAATGTGTCCAGTTCAACAAAACCACTCAACGAGATTCAATGCCATGAATGCAAAGGTTGGGGACATTACAAGAACGAGTGTCCCAACACTCTTATAAAGAAAAGCATGGTCGCTACTTATTTCACCGAAGATGTTAATGATTCTGAGTCAACTGATCCCGTTCTAGCTTTATTTTCCCATGTTGTGTGGGACGACGATGTTCATGTTGGTTTGCTTGCATACAACATCGTGTGCTTGAATGCCTAGACCACTGATGATTATGAGGAATACGAGCAGCTTAGTGTTGACCACCAGAAATTGTTTGTCAGTTGGAGTAAACAGGTACTCAAGGCCAAAGAGCTCGAAAAGAAGTAGAAAAGCTGACCAAAGAAAAGGAAGATCAGCTTGACATTATTGTCCGATTGGAAACATCTCTCACCAAGAAGGACGCTGAGCTGGAAAAGATGAAGAACGATATGACCACTGTTCGAGGAACCATTTCAAATCTGAATAAAGGTAAGGCGAAGCTGGATGAAATCTTGGAGATTAGCTTCCCAGAGTCCTTAAAGAATGGAATTGGTTTCAAGCCGAGTCAACTAATGAATGTTCCAAGTCAAGAATAGAAATCTTCCAAACATCACAAAAGGAGAAGAAGACAGTACGTGTGCAATTATTGTGGAGAACCAGCGCACATCGGGCCCTTTTGCTGGAAGATCATTGGAGAGAAAAGACACTTTAAGAGAACCAGTGTGGATGATAAATCCCATGTTGGTAACCGCCCTACCAACATCAATACCAACATTAGGTTCAAACAAGTGTGGGTCAAGAAAAACAGCATCAAGTGTAATATGATCTATACCTCCCTGAAGTCTCATGTCCCTGGAGCCTGGTACTTTGATAGTGGTTGCTCGAAGCATATGACAGGCTCAGAAGAATTGCTTTCCAACATTGTCAGATTTAAAGGTGGAAAAGTGAAGTATGGAGGAGGCGCAAATGGCCAAATCATTGGCCAAGGGACTCTCCATATTCCTGGAGTTGTTACACTGGAAAATGTGCTACTAGTAGAAGGACTTACTGCAAATTTGATCAGCATAAGTCAATTGTGCGACGGAGGTTTTAGCATCAAATTCAACCGTGAAGAATGTGAAGTCTATGAGGATAATGGACATTGCATTCTCAAGGGCAAAAGAACCTCAGATAATTGCTACCAAATTCAAAGTGATGCTTTTTGCAGACTGTCTCAATTGAGTGATGAGGAAGTGGCATCAAAAGCTTGGACATGTCAACTACAAGATGATGGACAGGTTGGTCAAGGAAGAAGCTGTGAGTGGACTACCTAAGCTCAACACCAAGATCATTCCGGTGTGCGAGGCATGTCAGAAAGGAAAACAGGTCAGAGTGCCACATCCAGTCCAACAAAGTCTCACTACATCATCTTGCTTTGAATTGCTTCACATGGATCTCATGGGACAACTTGAGGTTGAGAGCCTTGGTGGTAAGAGGTATGTTTTCGTTATTGTTGATGATTTCTCTAGGTTTACTTGGGTAGAATTTCTAAAAGAAAAATCTGAAACTTTTGAGGCTTTCAAAAAACTTGCAAAGAAGCTATGTGTAAGGTTTAATGTGAAAATTGGTAGGATTAGAACTGATCACAGAAGGGAATTTGAAAACGCATCTTTTCTGAAGTACTGCACTTCTGAGGGTATTAGTCATGAATTTTCTTCTCCAATTACCCCTCAACAAAATGGCATAGCTGGACGTAAGAATAGAACTCTAGCGGAGATGACTAGAACTATGCTCATTTGTAATGGGATAGCTAAACGTTTTTGGGTTGAAGCAATGAACACTGCATGTCATATCACAAATAGGGCTTATTTTAGACCAGGTTCAAGTGCAACTCCCTACGAATTGTTGATTGGGAAGAAACCAAACTTGAGCTATTTTCATGTTTTGGGATGTATTTGCTATGTGCTTAACGATAGAAATCATCTTGCTAAACTTGACTCAAAAAGTGATAAGTGTATTTTCATGGGTTATTCCCAAAATAGTCATGCATATAGGTTGTTTAACCTTCGAACTCGAAGTATGTTTGAGTCATTAAATGTCAAGTTTCATGATCTCACGAGCGGATTCAAGCCTGCCGAGGATAATGATATGGTTTATGATATAAACCCTCAAGGTAGTGTCACTCCTACTTCAGTTGATGGTGCAGGTATTGAGAACAAAGATGCAGCTGTTGAGCTCAGAGATTCGAGTGATGTTGATAACAATATTGATACAGTGATACCAACATCAGTACCAACATCGAGCCAAGTTGCAGATTCTGATTCTGATTCAGAAGAAGAAGATCCAGCTGATCCCATTGATCTTCATCAGAGGGATGTTGCATCCAGAATCCAGAAAAACCACCCCATGGGCCAAATTATTGGTGATTTAGACAAAAGAAATACAAGACGGAGACAAATTAATTTCAAGGAAATGGTCATGTATGTATGTCTGTCTACTAATTGTTCTAAGATTTGTGAGTCTTTGTATCTTTCTAAAATAGAGCCCAAGCGAGTGGAGGATGCACTCAAGGATGAGTTCTGGATTCGGGCAATGCAAGAGGAGCTGGACCAGTTCGCCAAAAACAATGTTTGGGATTTGGTGCCACGACCAGAAAATTCCCATGTGACGGGAACAAAGTGGATATTCAAGAACAAGACTGATGAGGCTGGGAACATTGTGAGGAACAAAGCACGACTTGTTGCACAAGGGTATACGCAAATTGAAGGAATTGATTTTGATGAAACGTTTGCCCCTGTTGCTCGCATTGAGTCGGTAAGGCTTTTGCTTTCTGTTGCATGTTATATGAAGATCTCATTGCATCAAATGGACATTAAGAGTGCTTTTTTAAATGGAGTCTTAAGTGAAGAAGTGTATATTGAGCATCCTAAAGGATTTGTGGATCCTCAAAAACCAAATTTTGTTTTAAAACTGAAAAAGGCTCTTTATGGATTAAAATAAGCTCCAAGAGTTTGGTATGAAAGGCTAACTCAACATTTGATTTATTTCAACTTTAGACGAGGGGAAGTTGATAAAACTTTATTTCTTCTTAAATCCAATAAGCACATCTTAATTGTCCAAATTTATATGGATGATATTATTTTTGGATCCACTAACGAGGACTTGGTCAAGGAATTTGTTACTCGGATGTCCGATTCATTCGAGATGAGCATGAAAGGTAACCTCTCATACTTTCTTGGTTTACAAATAAAATAGCTTGATGACGGTATTTTTCTTTCCCAGACTAAATATGCAAAGAACTTCGTCAAAAAGTTTGGGTTAGAGGGTAAAACTGTCAAGAAAATGCCGTTGGGCAAAACTGTGAAGCTGTCTAGAGAAGATGTTGGTAAGGGTGTTGATAACACCATGTATAGAAGTATGATAGGGAGTTTGTTGTATTTGAAAACAAGTAGACCAGATATTATGTATAGTGTGTGCTTATGTGCTATATATCAGTCTAATCCAAAAGAGTCTCACTTGAAAGCTTTTAAAAGAATTATTAGATACATTGCTGGTACAACTGTACTAGGTGTGTGGTACACAAAAGATACTGGTACTGAACTTATAGGGTACACTGATTCGGATTGGGCTGGAGATGTGGTAGATAGAAAAAGTACTACTGGGGGATGTTTTTTTCTGGGTAATAACCTAATTTCTTGGTACAACAAAAAGCAAAATTGTATTTCTCTTTCTACAGCTGAAGCCGAGTACATTGCAGCTGGAAGTGCATGCACACAATTACTGTGGATGAACCAAATGATTGAGGACTACGGTCTGCACAYTAGTATCTTGACGGTYTTGTGTYACAATTCCAGTGCCATTGACATCTCCAAAAATCCAGTCCAGCATTCTCGAATAAAACACAATGATATAAGGTACCATTTCATTCGAGACTTAGTTGAGAGGAAGATTGTTATCCTTGAACATATTGGAACTGACAATCAGCTAGCTGACATCTTGACTGAGGCATTAGATTACGAGACCTTCTCTCGTTTGAGAAGAGATCTCGGTATGTGCATTGTCTAACCAATGTTAGTTTGCGATGTTGTGACACTCACTATCAACATCAAGTCACAACATCTGTATATGTTTGCATGCATTTTTACCTTTCTTTTCATACATTATACTAATACATTGAGGTTGATTGAAAGTGAAATAAGGTCCTTTGTTGTAATAAAAGTAATGATAAAAAGAACCAACCTCTTCAAAAGTAGGTGATTGTGGGACTTGCCCGCAGAAACTGGTTTTCTCCCTGGTCCAAAAACAAGAGGCGTTTAACAGCAATTGCTGAAGATTAAAAGATTTAAATCCCTTCAAGGATGAAGAGAATCTGGACTCAAAATACTCCAATCTTTAAAAATCGCCTTCTTGAGAGATTTTGACGTAGTCATTAACTTGTGTTAAGGGGTAAGTTTTCATTGACTTCACCTAGGGCAATGTTGGTTTATAATGTTGTTAGTAATAAAAAGAAAAATTGGATCAAACACTGAAATCATAATGTGTTCTGTTTTAACCTTTTAGGTCATGATTTTCAGGCATTCCCTAGGAAATTCATACTTTATGAAGATGCCATGTTGCTGTGCATTTTGTTTCTTGTGTTTTTATCTTACTTGAAATCTCTTAATTTTGTTTTGTTTGAACTAACCAAGTGTTTCAGTGGGGTTAAAAATGAACGGCTGGATAGTTAATAACGAGGTGAATTTGGTGAGTAAAAATTAACATTGCACATAATAGTTACAACTGTGCTGATGGTTCATTAAAATTCAGCTTTGTATTTCGGCCAAATTTGTAGCTCGGGTTGTGCAATTTTATTTTTGTAAGGGGGAGTGATTATTGAAAAGATAATGGGCTTGTTAGTGTTTTAGTGTTACCTAAATTAAAGGGGAGTGGTGTTTTTTATAAGAAAGAAATAAAAAATTCTGTTTTAATCCTAAAATCAGCCGGTAGAAATATTTTAGGAATTTTCCTTTAATTTTACCTTCTCTCTCCTTGTGTGCAACAGTCACTTTTTTGAGGATAAAAAGCTGACTTCCTTTTTACCGTTTGCTCACAATTGCAAAACCCCTTTCTAATTAAAACTCTGCAGATTCCTAATCCTCTCAAATTCTCTCAATTTTCTTGTTGGTTGTGTATCTGTGTGTTTTTGCAGAATGTCCAGTTCACCGCCGCCGTCCTCATCTATCCCAGAACTGCCTGAAGAAGTTCGCCGCTCCGGCGAACAGGTCCCGTTGCCATATCCGAAGTTTGGTGGCCTTGATATTCGGGAGGAAATCGGTGGTGGTAGTTCTTCAAACCCACCACTGTCAACATCGCCACCACCTTTGCCGTCGCCCGATTGTCGCGCTGCCGTACCTGTTCCATCACCGGTCGATGCCATGCCAGTAGCTCAAGTGTTCCCAGGATAGCCCGGGAACGAAATTGACGTGGACAATCCTCCAGATTTGGCGTTTGTGGTTGAAACCTTTGGCCGTATGGGGAACCCAACCTTGAAGCGGTCTAGGCGCGTGCGCAACATACCGCCCGGCGTTGTGCCGCCCGCGGTCCCCAAAAGCAAGGCAGGGCCACGTCGCCACGTGCCTATCGAACACATGAACCTCCAGGAGGATGTTATTGTGGAGTCCGACGCAGATGATGAAGACTTTGTGCCGACTGCTCCGGTCGAGGGGTCTGTGCCGCCACCGTCTTTTGCCTAAAGTTTGTCGGCGAAGAAGTTTACTCGCCGAAAACTGCTTGGGCGCAAAGCCGACAGGAGATCAGGTCGGCCAAAGATCAAAGTCTCTCCTAAGTCCTCTGCGACTGAGTATTCCTACCCTCCATATACTGTGCTGGATTTTATCACCAGCGAAGTTACCAGTTCCACTAAGCCACCTTCCGCTGATCCCCCATCATCTCCTGTTCGTGCTGCTACACCTGAGTTTGATACAGGTCTATTTGAGCATTCCCCTGATTCATCATTTGATGTGCCCCTGAAAGATATCCTTACTGCTTGCAAGAAAGACAAAAAGAAAAAGAATGATGCTGCAAAGGACAATGTTTCTTGCAATGTTGTTACTTCGTTACCAACATTGCGTCGTTCCCTTACTGTTTCGTCCTCCAGTGCTGCATCCATTCCTCGTGCTTCTCATACGCCTACGCCATCTTCGTCAGCTGCCTGCAATCACTCTCAGTCATCTGAAGACACTTCCACTCCGGTTCTTGAGCTTGAGGACATGGAACCTTTTTCTGAGAAGTTCCTTATTGCTGAGGCTGCAGAGTTGTTTGCCGCGTACCAAACCCGCCACATGATCACCGAGCGTCGAGTGCCGATTGAGTTCTTTGCAAAGCACAACCTCATTGCCTATCTCCAACATAAAGGTATGTATTCCATCGTGTCAACTGCCATGCCTTTTGTGCGGGAAATTGTTGTCAAGTTTTATGCCAATCTTTTGGCTTCTATGGTTAATCTGGAGTCGGTCAATTATGGTAAAGTGTTTGTGCGTGGAAAGGTTTTTTTGTTCACCCCGGCTTTGATTGATGAGTTGTTTGGCACTGAGCCTTACCGGGGTGACTCGTCTGTGGATGATTTGAATGAAGTGGTTGTGTTTTTGTCTGGTGGTTTGGTTAGTTCTTGGTTTGAGCAGCTCCCTAGCACCCGTCTTTCGTTTCTTTACTCCATTCTGCATAAGGTTGTGATTTGCAATTGGGTCCCCTCTAAGAACACGACGTGTGTTACTAAGCCTCAGGCCCAGTTCTTGTTTAGGCTTGGAAAGGGGATTAAATTCAGTTTTGGCCAAAATGTTTTTTATATTATTACTAAGTTTGCCACATCTAGGTCTGCCGCCTCGTTGTGTTTTCCATCTTTGATTTTCAGATTGTTGGAGAGTCAAGGTTTGGAGCTTGGTCCTGATGATGTACTCACGGGAGAGGCTGATTGGTTTACTTTCCATGGCCAGCATACTACTGGTGCCAAGGTTATTGATTTGCCTTGGCAGGCTCCTCTCCAAGATGATGTTGCTAGTGATGTTGGGAGGGACGATCCCAACATGGTCCGCGTTTTTGCGCAACTCTTGCGTGCGCATGTTGCTTCCATTGACTTGCACATCACTCAGCTACAGGCACTTCATAGCTCTCTTTTGTAGGCCCTTTCCCTTTCTGGTCAAAAAGGGGGAGATGAAGCAGGTGCAGATGCTGACACGGACATAGGGGGGACAATGAAGATGCAGAGGATGATGCTGCTGAGGATATTGATGCTGCTAAAGATGATGCTGAAGATGTTGTTGCTGCTGAAGCCTTGGCGATCCTTGCTCAGGAAAGGAAGAGGAAACGAATTCGCGCTCGTGATACGGCTTTAATGAGAATGCTGCAAATGAAGAAGAGGAAGAGGGGCCTGTTTCAAGCCATACAAAGCCTTCTTGAGACGACAAACGTGATCAGGAAAGCGAGAATCAACAAACCCTGGAGGCTGGGCCATGAAAACCGGTTTGGGAAGTACCCCATGGAGGAAGGCATTCTTAACCTCAAGCTAATGAAGAGACCACTGAAAGCGAACCACAAGAGCAAGAACAACACGCACAGTGGATGCCTTGACAACTGGGCTGAAAGTATGATGAAAGCCGGCACCAGGAACCTGAGTAAGACCCTCGGCAACCAGACGAGCTTTATGACGCTCAATCGAACCATCTGCATGAAGCTTCTTGTGAAACACCCATTTAGAACCAACAATGTTCGTGTTCGAAGGACGAGGGACGAGATCCCCAGTGTTATTCTGATGAAGAGCATCAATCTCCTCTTGCATAGAAGAAAGCCAAGCGGGGGATTTAGCAGCAGATTCAAAACCCCGAGGCACAGAAGTGGCAACAAGAGCTGATAGTAGAGCTGTGCAAGATAGATCAATAGGATACRGAGGCTTGAACACACCAGCCCGAGCACGTGTGACCATGGGATGAGTGGACACCGACTGTTTGATAATAGGCTGCACCTGTTCCTGCATAGACTGGGCTGGAACAGGCTCTTGGGGGATCGGATCGAGGGGCAGAGGCTGATCAAACTCGTCCGGTATGATACGTGGCTGAGGTGGGGCAGCAGGAGGAGGCGTGGTGGTTGGCTGTGGCAACACAACAGGGGGAATGAAGAACCCATCTAAGAAGGTAGAAACATCTAACTCAAAGAGGGATGATGGTGAGGATGGCGAGGCTCGCGCGAACGGGAAACAAAACTGTTGAGGAATTAATTCTTGGAAATAATTCCTATTTTGTTAWTTGCCTTTCTTGAGCATAAAATAAGTTAGGAAACTAYATTTAGGAATATATTGTGTTTCCTAGTTTATATTTAAGACTTTATTTGTTTCCTAGATTGTGTTTGGGATGTGTTTTAGGTATTTACCAAGTTTAGGAATTTATGTTTGTCTATTTAAGACAAGGATTRCTAAAGCTTGGACACATCGATTTGACGCACGGATTTCTTGTGAGAAGGACGCACGAGACAAGAACGCAAGARGACGAGCAAGAAAGATAGAACARGAAGAATTACTTGGAGCCATTGATCYTGAGAAACAAGGTCTTTYAAGTTGCYTGACKAACGAAGAAGATCTTGCCATTCCGGCAACAAGTATTTAGTATCAAGTTTATTGATATTTAGTTTTCATWTATTACTTTATATTTTTGTATTMAGTGTGAACAAGAAAGTAATATAGTTTTCGGGTTTGTACACCCAAGTTCACAAGTATTTACTTGTGAACTGAATTTGTTATCTCGTGTTCTTATCAATTTATTCCGCTGCATATTTTATATTTTACTCTAGTCGATGTTACTAATCAATGTTGTTTAACATTGACTAACAACATCGTGAATTTGAGAATTATTCTTATTTCCATAGACCTTCAAATTTTACAAAAACTCATCAAACTAAGCATGGCGAGTTGTAAAAACTCGTGAGGAGTTGGGATCTAGACAACAATAACCTTTATGCATCGAGATGTAGCCAATAAAAATGCAAGGCCTACTACGAGGAGCTAATTTATGCTCAGCATAGTCACGGAGAAACAGAAATACACGGCAGCCAAATGGCTTAAAGTTGGCATAATTCGGGGCTGAGCCAAATAGAAGCTCAAAGGGCGACTTGTTTGACAAGACTGCAGATGGAAGACGATTGATAGCATAAACTGCGGTGGCAAAAGTGTCAAACCATAGAGAAGCCGGCGCATGGTCATGAAATAACATGGAGAGACCGGTCTCAAAAATGTGCCTGTGCTTACGCTCGGCACGGCCATTCTGCTGCGGAGTGTAAGGGCAGGAAAGATGATGAAGAATGCCATTAACAGAAAAAAATCACGGACCCGAGAATTAACAAACTCTGTCCCCCCATCACTTTAAAATACCTTAATTGATCTAGAAAACTGATTACACACAAAGGCATTAAATTTTACCAAGACAACACAAAATTCTGATTTAGCACGCAGTGGATAAATCCATGAGAAATGAGAGTGATCATCCACAAAGACAACATAATATCTGTAACCATCAGAAGTAACAACAGGTGCCGGACCCCACATATCACAGTGTATTAAGTCCAAAACTGCATCAGCCCTTTTATTATTTAAAAAAAACGACAACCTTTTACTCTTGGCCAACTGGCAAGAGGAACAAGTAACGAGGTTCGGTAATAAAGAAGTAACAGATAGTTGTCCTAATTTTTGCAGTAAATGAATAATTGAAAATGGGACATGCCCCAGGCGTAAATGCAACAAATCAAAGCTTGCCTTCAAGTTTTTATTCCGTAAAGATGAAACCAAAGCTGGAACACCTCGATCAAGCAAGTACAACCCTTTATCACATCGACCCTGAGCCAGAACTGCCTTTGTGACCTGATTCTGAATCACAAAAGAAAAAAAAAACGATCAGAAAATACAACATCAACAGGAAAATCGGTAGTTAATTTACTGATGGACAACAGGTTTTTCGTGATGTGTGGAACAACTAACACATCCAATAAATGCACATCACCAGATAATTTAGAGTTGCCAATATGAAAGATATTTAAAGCTAACCCATTACCAACAATAACAGAGCCGTTACCCGTATATGGTTCAAAGGAGTCGAGAGTACTGGTTTGATTAGTCATGTGCGCTGAAGCACTGGAGTCTAAGTACCAATCAGGTGATGGGAATGAAACTTTGCAGGAGGTGTTGAATGCCTGAGCAAGATGATCAGAATTCATAGCAGAATGAGCAGCCACATATTCTGGACATTTATCAGCGTAGTGCTCTCCACGACAGATTTGACAACGGGGTGGACGATGGCCAGTATTATTGAAAGAAACACGAGAGTTTGAAGTAGGACGCTGCCCCTGGTTGCCTGAATTTACGAAGGAGTGACCACCGCTACCATGCGAGCCCTGGGTAAGATTAGACGAACTGCCGGAGTTGCCCTTGGAGTTGGATCGACCACCAGAGGTCTGGTTACCCCGTGAAGCTGTGAAAGCGGCAAAAGAATGATGGCCAGCCTCCATGGCACAAAGCATAGCCTCAAATTTATGGGCTTAATGGAGGAGATCCCGAAACTTCGAAATCGAAGCAAGAGCGAGGCGGGCATTCGCAAAACTAGTGAACTGTAGGCCGAGACCTCTCAAGAACCAGTGGCTTTTGTCATCTTCATCAATCAGACGACCAATTGCAGACAATTGGTCACAGATGACTTGGAACTTACGCCCGTAGTCATCGACGGACAAATCCCCTTTGTGAAGAGAGAGGAGCTCTTCACGGAGGGAGTGGGTATGAGAGGCTGAGGAATCGGAGTAAGCAGCCTGGAGAGCTACCCAGGCAGAGTGAGAGGTTTCACATTCGAAAATCTCAGAAGCGGCATCCGGCGTGAGCGAGCAGGAGATGACGCTGAGGAGTTTTTTGTCTTTCAAATGCCAGGCCTTGAACTCAGGGTTTGGAGATTCCGATCCATCGGCAGCAGTGATCGTGGTAGAGGGAGCAACGATGGAGCTATCAAGAAGGTGGATAACTCAAGTTTGATCTGAACCATGTTGAGCATGGTGGCAATAGGAAGAGGGTCTGTGGTCGTGGAGGCCATATCAAAAGGAGGAAGTTGCGTATGTTGAGAAAATCGGCGGAAGGAAGGATGAAGCCAAAAGAATAGGAAAAGAGGTTAGGATCTTTTATTGACGGATGATACCATGAAAGGATGATTAGAATATCTTTCATAATTCTTATTCAGAGAGTTACAAGAATATATAATCACAAAGTACAACAATCTCGTCTTAGAATTAAGGAGAGAAATAAGGAAAAAACCTATTCTATGTTTACAGGTCAAATACTATCCAAATATATACATGGTTAAATAATTTCCCTAAAATCCTTGTCCAAACTCTTTATTTCTATAATGACATCATCAGAGTAACCAAGTCCCAACACTCATTAATATATTTCTTACCAATAATCTTTAAAAAGTTAAGAAAAAACATTAAATGGAATGTGCAATGGTCAATTTTATTATGAAGTCTAATATCATCATTACTTTCTATCATTATATGAAGAATAAAACCCCTGCTTCTAGTTCACATCAAGCATCAAGCTAGAAGTATAACTAATTCAAATCCATGTAGCGAACATAAAAGTCTAATTAAGATTTTAAAATTTGTCAAGATCAATAATGAAGACTAGATGTTTCACATCACGAATACTCGATTACACAAATTAGGTTATGATAAAAAAAATATGTAACATAAACCACAAACATCAGATGAAACTTGATGGAGAGATCGATGACTTGTAATCTTGTAACAACAGTGATTCAAATCAATTATCATAATGTCATTGCAACTAATGAAATAGCATTCGATACATGCCTTACTTAACAACCGATGAAACAACGATTAACCAAACAATGTTTGTTGTTCTATTTAATATTCCGATTAATTGCTATCTAAAAATAAAAAATAATAAATTAAGCGAGAAATCAAGTAATAACTTAGTCGTCTTCCTAGTTGTGCAACCTAGCAAACTTGTTGGTCATAACAACATTCAACTGTGTAGCTCGTTCAACAATATCCTGGTGTTTCCTAGTAGAAACATTGCATGCTATCTCGGCAAAATAACTTCTAATATTTCTAGAAAAAGAAAAAAATCAGCTATAAAACTCAATGCTTGTATTTCAAAAAGATGTGACTGTGCAAAGAAAAAACGTAGAAATTTATTGTGCATCATCAAAACTTTGAGCTTTTTGATATTGTGGACAACAAACTTCTTAAATCTATTGGGCAGATAATGATGGGCTTTTTTGTAATTTTAAAAGTTAGTTGAGATTTTTGTAATTAGATAAAGTAATTTTTGTAATCATCCTTTCTTTCATTTTTATTTTCTTATGGATGCTCATTAAGGAGAAGAAGTTATAGGACTTACCAATTATAGTTATGATCCATGGCCCAAAGGAAGAAGCAGATTTTGCCTAGAAAGTCGAGAAAATTTAAAACGTTAGGCAAATATCATATTTACCGAAAAGTTCTACAACATTGTAGTAAATAAATGTGTGTCTTGCCTTTCTTTGCTCAATATCAGACAACTTCGGAGCGTTTGCTTCAAATACCAATACAGAGTATCTATCATCCTCAGTAACATCAAACATACAAATAATTTATAAGATTAGCAGAACAGATTTCTAGCAAAATGGATTGTAAAATTACAATAATGATTGAGAAAAATAAAGAAAGTTTCCAAATGCATATATAGTTCTTCCCCAAAATATATGATCACTTCCTCGAGGAATACCTCCACCACAGGACAATTTTATAGGATCATATATATAGTTCTTCCCCAAAATATGATCACTTCCTCGAGGAATACCTCCACCAAAGGACAATTTTATAGGATCATTGTTTCGAAAAATACTCAGCATAGGACAATTTTATCAATGTGAGGAGGATACTACTGTTTAGTTAAAATAGTCCTAACACAATTTTATAGGATCATTGTTTCGAGTAATACCTCCGCATAGGACAATTTTATCAAGGTTGGGAGTGATAAGTCCAAAAAGTTGAACTACCAAATAAAATGGGTACTAACCTCAAAAGAGATCAGCGACCTGAATTGGATATTGAATATGTCACAGCGACCTGAGAAGCCCTCCTCGAATCTCCTGGCGACCTCGCTGGTCCTGCAAAACAACGTCTCGAACGGGAAGGAGTCCCACCCCCCAACTCGTTAAAACTCTCCGATTCTTAAGTTAATATTAGCTCATGAAAATAATGAGAGGTATGCACCTCCTTTTATAGATACAAGAGAAGTCCTTCCCCATCAAGGGTTACCTTCTCCTACCACAATTCCATAAATACCACAACTGTCTTATAATTAGGATTCCTCCCATATAGTAAATTCCCATAAACAATAAACCTCTCAATAAAGTACCAAAATAAGCCGGAGCTTACGGCCCACCAGGCCCATAACAATCCACGTACATCAAACCCACAAACAGGCTCAAGTACTCAGCCCAAATTACAAGAGATCACGACCCTATATGAAAAATCATCCCCATACTACAGGTCGCTACTTTTCACAAACAGCTCGCTAATACCAAAACAGCTCGCTCATCTTCTAGTAGGAACACCCTCTCCCATAAATGAGGTCGCTTACCACAAATAACCTCATAAATCAAATAATATTACGTATGGACATTTTGGTCTGCATTAGCTAGTCCCCCATGTTCTAGTTGATTGAGGCACGAAATCAGGTAGGACATGTAAAAACAGAATTACAAGAGCACAACCACTTCAAAAACAATAAGTAAATCATCATTTTACCTTACCAAACCACACATCAAGATCACACAACTCAACAAACCGAGCTATAACACTCATCTTTCCACAGTAAATTATAGAATGTACATGCAACCTGCAAAAGTACAGCTTCACTGAGCTCACTTATTTTTTTAAAATAGCACGATCACCTTGCGAGAGACAACCTACAAGTCCCCAGACCAAGTTCACAACTATATATATGACGATCTGAAAACACAACTTTTATCCACCGACTTAAAATCACATTCGAACTCAATAATTTCAAAAATGTAATCATAAATATATAAAACACACAACACACACAAATCACCTCACCACTCTACATCAATCATCCAACCTGATATACCAAGCTATACATCAATCATCCCATAAGAATTTACCACATAAAATCGCGACCTCAAAAAGATCAGCTCGTTGAGCTCGTTCATTACCCAAGAACATATTCCTGCGAGTCCCCAAGTCGAGTCCCCAGACCCATACCTGACGACCTAAAACCATACAGCCTTCCCTCCGCAGCCTGAAGTTATAACCAAGCACAATAACACAAGAAAATACAATTGTATGCTTATGAAAATTCATAACACTATAAGTCACTTACTCGACCTAAAACAGGTCGATCAAAAATTCATTTCACTCCACAAACCATTACTTAAACATCGCCTCATAACAATAATCATTTCATTAGCTCGCCAAGACCCCACATCATAGTCCATAATAGCCCATCAAGGCCCAAGACTGCATTAACCATAAAGGCACAGAAACCCATAAAGCCATAAATCACAAAGATATCATCGACCTAAAATAGGTCGGCCAGTAAACCGTTGCACCCACAAATCATCATTAATCTACTAAAAGCATCAGCCCATTCCATATAAACCATCACCAACCTAACAAAAGTGTTA
>BMAC01000062.1:117964-151454 GCA_014905375.1 Phtheirospermum japonicum | reverse complement strand
TTTTTGTCAATGTTTGAAACGCGCGACCTGGTACATGGCCTTAAACATTGGCGACCTCTTCGCATTGGGTTACCCATCTCCGAATTACATGTCGGGCAACCCACAAATTAATCCTAGGTTAATACGGCCTAAACAGGCCCTGCACCCAAATTCGTTAGTATAATCATAGAAAATATCATCAAATCACAACCTTACTTGAGCCAATAACAAGTTAATCAAGAATTTTTCACATCAAAAGTCTCCATTTCTCACAACCACAAATATCATATCACCATCAAGCCATATAGGATCAAAACAAAACTGACACAAAGTTCTCAGCATGTATTCCAACTTTTAATATTAAACTGCTTTGATTGGCCATAAATTAAAAACCAAACCACATACCACTGGAAAGCCCTTCGAGTCTAGTTTCCAATGCAAAAATCGGATCTTAAAACGGATAATCCAACAGTGAGTTATGACCAATTTACTGAAGTGTGGCAGTGCAGTATTTTCATACGGGAATTTGAAAGGATGAGCAACTCTTAGTGTGTTCATAACCATATAAAATCAAAATAAGTTCTCATCAACCAAATGTTAAACCATATGCATATCCCCATAAAATAAAACCACATAAATCCAATTATCACTCTCCACGCATTGATTAATTTCTCATCATTCATTTCATACTGGAATTTGAAAGGATGAGCAACTCTTAGTGTGTTCATAACCATATAAAATCAAAATAAGTTCTCATCAACCAAATGTTAAACCACATGTATATCTCCACAAAATAAAACCACATAAATCCAATCAGCACTCTCCACACGCATGATTAAATATCTCATCATTCATTCTATCAAAACCATGAAAAAATTTCAAAACCAAATATATCCAACCCATGTTTCAAAACCAAATCTATCCAACCCATGGATAATTAATATTTTATATAATCACATAAAATATACGTTTATCTCTATTAAATCAAATAAACCATAAGTCTATCCCCAAGTAAATCAAGTATTACATATGACAACCATATCAATCAACCAAACCATACCATTCTCATTTAAACACATCTAAACAAAACAAATACTTATCTCGATTTTTGATGATTTTATTGTATTTTGTTGATACACTACTTCACCACCTTAGATTTCGAGCAACAAAATGGATCATCCCTAAATATCTGGACACGCGACCTCATCGCGCTTGTTTGAATTGACCGATCCCGAGTTAAACTCAAGGCAACACATAGGGCAGCCCTCGAAAATTTATCACAAACCATATACCATGACAATAATCTTCATAAAAATRCATTAAACTGAACAAATCACGTTAAATCAAATAAGCCATACGCATATCATATAAACATGATCCCTGATTTATACATGCATCTTTTTCGGAATAAGACAAAGATGTTTCAAAATCATCTAATCACACGTCCTCAATATAATACTATCAAAACTAAATAACAAGCCCTTTATAATCCATTATCTAATCGACAATTATAAATACTACCCAGCACATATGACAAATAAGTAACACCCCTTTATTTCATTTAACCATATATATGATAACACATCACAGAGGCAACTCCATCAAATTATAAATTAAAAATATAAGTAACAATTCTGAGCAACTCAAATCATTGTGAGATCTCTCTATAATTAACCGAAATTCATATGGTTTCACGCTTGGCAAATAATAAAGATTAACAAACTCATTCATGTCAAATAAATTATGAGACCTGGTTTAATTCATCGTATTTAATCAAGAGCCATTACGCGTCCATCGATCAAAAAGCAATCGAAGTAATAAGTAATCAATAAAGACCATCCGCCGTACCAATCATGCCAAAAGTTTGCGTGAAATAACCAATTTGGTAAATATAGGAAGGAAACTTATCGTGATTGGTGAAGGGCGACCTCATCGTCTTAGACTCCGAACACCAAAATAAATCGACCTTGAATATTTGAACACGCGACCTCATCGCGTTTGTTTGCGTTGACCATTCCTGGGTTAAGGTTCAAGCAACACATAAGGTAATCCTCAAAAACCAACATTAATACAAACTCAACGAATAGACCTTACTCAGCCCGTTAGTATATGATCAATAAATAAAACGCAAGCATCACAACCTTTATTCGTGTTCACAAATCTTCAAAACTTGATCTCCACCACTATTCATATTTAACCACTATATATCGTACATATTATACCCAAAATTCAACTCAAACAGGATTAGATCTATCTAAAATTCGTTATAAAATTTTCCCAAACTCATAATAAGATCTCCACCGTTCAGATTAAACTTCAACATGTTTATATTAACATATCCAATTTTCGAGTTGATCCAACGGTTATATTATGCACAATCGTATTTTAAAAAATACTGCGCAGGATTTTTCGAAAATAAAAACTGCTTCGATCGAAAATTTATATAAATTCCCTCACATCTCAAAATCCGATCTCAACCATTCAAAACGTAATTTAAAAGGTCTCTGAGGTTTAATAAGATTTTCAACGCGATCCAACGGTTGAAACAGTAGAAAAAGATTTTTGAAGTTTATTGCGCAGTCAGATTTTAGACCTACGAAAATTATGTACCTCACGTCTTTCGCTCAAGGACTCGATGTCCCTCTTTCCCACAGACGGCGCCAATTTGATAAGTCCAAAAAGTTGAACTACCAAATAAAGGGGGTACTAACCTCAAAAGAGATCAGATACCTGAATTGGATATTGAATATGTTACAGCGACCTGAGAAGCCCTCCTCGAATCTCCTGGCGACCTCGCTGGTCCTGCAAAACAACGTCTCGAACGGGTAGGAGTCCCACCCCCCAACCCGTTAAGACTCTCCGATGCTTAAGTTAATATTAGCTCATGAAAATAATGAGAGGTATGCACCTCCTTTTATAGATACAAGAGAAGTCCTTCCCCATCAAGGGTTACCTTCTCCTACCACAATTCCATAAATACCACAACTGTCTTATAATTAGGATTCCTCCTATATAGTAAATTCCCATAAACAATAAACCTCTCAATAAAGTACCAAAATAAGCCGGAGCTTACGGCCCACCAGGCCCATAACAATCCACGTACATCAAACCCACAAACAGGCTCAAGTACTCAGTCCAAATTACAAGAGATCACGACCCTATATGAAAAATCATCCCCATACTACAGGTCGCTACTCTTCACAAACAGCTCGCTAATACCAAAACAGCTCGCTCACTTCTCAAAATCACAACACAACTCGCTCATCTTATAGGAGGAACACCCTCTCCCATAAATGAGGTCGCTTACCACAAATAACCTCATAAATCAAATAATATTACGTATGAACATTTTGGTTTGCATCAGGGAGGATAGTACTTTTTAGTTAAAATAGTTAATGTTTGGTTGTTGTGATTGTGTTATTGGTTGAATTAGCATTAGTGTTTGTTTGCATGGATAGTAATTATAGTTTATCAAATTGACAATAATAACCTTTATGTTTTTTACTCATTTCTTGGCAATTAAATTTTATTTTATACTTTTTCTTCAACTATACAACCAATACACCCATTAAACAAAAAAAAAGCAAAAGAAAAAAGCTAAGAACTGAACATTTATTACTTTAAATTATGATTCCGATTTATTTTATTATATTATTTATTTATTTACTGGAAACAGTGACAAGGGCAGAATAGTGATTCAAAAGATGAACCAACCAAATACAAATAATCCAGCCAAAAGATAAAAGAGTAGCTTGCATGATTTTACACCAGTCTCGTTCTTGACTTAATATAAGGTACTGAGTGCATTTACACACACGTAAACAAACTAGAGACCTCTCAGCACGAATTCCTCTTCAAGTTCTTGATCTCCGGACAGGAGACCTTATGTATCTCCCATAATCAGGACTCCTTGGCCTGTCATACGAAGGACCATTGTACCTATCGTAAACTGGGCTACGGGCCGCCCATAATCAGGACTGGGCCTGCTCCATCGGAAACCCGGACTGGGCGACCTTCGATAAGGGCTGTCTCCACGCCTTCCATAACCTCCTCCTCTTCTTGGACTGTCACGCATACCACCCCTCTCATCATCATCCCTCAAAGCATACTCAACAGATACAACCCTATATCAAGAATCTTACTCATGTGGGTGCACTCCAAAGCTTTGGTTGCATCTTCCTGTGTTTCAAACTGCACGAACGCAAAGTTCCAACGAATGCGAACATTGAGAACCTTTCCATAAGGCTCGAAGTGTCTTTCAATGTCGTCGACTTTTGTACGCGCTTGATCGAAGTTTATCACAAAAAGGGTCTTTGTTTGCCTTCGCTGCCCTCCCGTCGCGATGCCTACCACGTTCACCCTTGGCCCATTCAACAGACAATCTACGCTTGTCATACCCAAACGGTATGTTTTCAACAAAGGTGGATCCATGATTATAAGTGTGGGGAGGCCACATACTAATAAATAAAAATAATTGTGATAAACGGTGGGTTTACGGTGAGAGTAGACTCGTCTGTAAGCAAAAAAAAATAAAAAAAAATTGACATTGTTGTTGATTATTAGTAAGACTAATACGAAAAAATGAAAAAAGTGAATGGAATGTATTTATTCCTTTTATTGCTGCTAATTGGTGAGAGATAATAGAGAAACAAAAATTAAATAGAAAGAAGAGAAGGGTAAAAATAAAAGAAAAGGAGGGTAAATACAAGAGGAAAAAGCTTGTGAGACTAATACGAAAAAATGAGAAAAAATGAACGGAATATGTTTATTCCTTTTATTGCTGCTAATTAGTGAGAAATAATAGAGAAACCAAAATTAAATAGAAAGAAGAAAATGAAATAAATATAAAGTAGAAGAAAAAAGAGAGTAAAAACTAGAGGAAAAAAAGAGGAAAGCAAGTCAGAGATAGTAAAGAAACAAAAATGAAATAGAAAGAAGAAAATGGGAAAAAATAAAAATTAAAAGAAAAAAGAGGGATGAAAAAAAAGGGAAAGAAGAAAAGGGCAAAAAATAAAAATTAAAAGAAAAGAGGGAGGAAAAAAAATGGGAAAGAAGAAAAATTAAAAGAAAAAAGAGGGTAAAGGGGGTCGAACCTACAACTTTAATGGATCAATGTTAGTTCTCAAACCACCACACAAACATAATTAATTGTACATAAACACAACATAAATAAATAAAATCCTATATAGTATTTTATTTTATTTTTTGAATTTTTTTTTTGGGGGGGGGCCGTGGCCCCCTCACGGGATAGCGTAGATCCGCCCCTGGTTGTCAAGACCATGGATAACATCTTCAGCATCACGTTCATTCTCATAATAAATAAAAGCAAGTCCAGATTTCATGTCAACACGTTCAATTCTTCCATATTTGTTGAATAATCGCTCCAAGTCTGATTGTCGAGTCTCGTACCCAAAATTTCCGCAGAAAATCGGCCTCATCTTCTTCGCTAACGTATATCTTTAACTTCTGATTGAACCTAGCAAATTGAATGAAAGGCAAAGAAATAGCAGTTCAGGGATTTAACTTCTTCGCTAAGGTAATGATTTTGATTTTAACTTGCATATTTATATTCTTTTCCCATACCAAAATAAACAATAAATGAAATGCAGAGTTCTGCCATAACAATTTGCAAGTTCAACCGAAACATCATCACAAAAACTCAAACAAAACCACAAAATCCCCAGTTGGTCATAGCCCATCTCAAAGCAGAGTTTTAAGCAAGTTGAAGAAAATTTGAAACAGAACAACTACCTCATTAATATATCTTCATCTCCCCTCTCCTTTGCCACGGCCACGCCCACCTCCTTTTATCTCCTTCTTGTTAACGTCATTTTTGACTTGCATGTTCTCCGGCAAGGGCAATGTGGTCCACGCACTTTCTGAAGCTGAAATCGCCAACTGACTCGTCATCCCTCGTGAGGAAAAAATAGCGACTCTTGAACTGGGGATGGTAACGGACTTGAAAAGCTTTGAACCCTTTGCCGATCTTTCTCTCAGCCTCTCTTGAGCACGTCTAGCAACATTATATGCTCATACTTATTGAGATTGAGATTAGTAGGCCAAGCATGAAGAAGTTTAAAGAAGTAATCAAAGATCTCGACAAACGACCCGAATGTCTTCGGGCCTACGGTGGCCCCGTCTGATTCCTTCCCATCCTCCTCCATTTTCCCATACTTGTCTCCCGAACTCTCGAGACCTTTCTCCTCGACAGCCTTCTCATTCTCAACTTTTGCTTTTTTCTCTCCGTTTTCTTTCTGCCCCTTTAATCTTCCTCCCTGGCGATCACGATGACCAATTCTCCAAAGCAAATCAATTTTAAAAACATCTTCTCAAAGGCCGAACATTTGCAATTTGCACGAATATCAGCGGCTGGGCTCGGGTCCGATTGGGTGAATCCCTCTCCTCCGTTGACGGCCCGGCGGACTGGAATTTGGCGATGGTGATTTCAGTCGGCTGAGGACAATGGTGGTGGTGACGTTGATGGAGGGGCGCTGCGGCTCGGGTTTTGGTAGCAGAGTTACGATCCGAATGGTTCTCGTGGGTTTGCAGGTTTGTTCTTCGTCGGCGGCTGAAGGTTGGGGTGGTGATTCGGTGGTCGACTGGCTGGTTCAGCCATTTGCGATGGAGGGGGACGGTGGTTTTGGATCACTCCACTGCCGAATCTTATCTATATTGGTAGACCGTAATTAAATCTTGATTTGAGGCTAAAATGGACAAGTTAAAAACTTTTTGAGGGCAGTTTCATTATTTAATTTATGAATTATGTGGGATAGTTTAATCCGAAGGGTGCAGCCAGAACAGAGTTATCCCCCAGCCCAGCCCAGGGATAACTATCGGGCCTCTCCTTTAATCCAGGGCCCTAATACATGAAAATAAACGCAGGATTTGATGGGATATCCCATGTTATCCCATTCTATCCCCTAACCAAACGAGCCCTAAGGGGTTGTTTAGACTAGGTTTCGTTGGAAATATGAATTCTGGTATTCAGAATCTCGAGTATTCAGAATTCCGTAAATAGTAAGAATTCTTGTTTGTTATAGGATTCAAAATCCTTTACTTTTTACTGTAGATATCAAATCATGTCTGGAAAGTGGACGATAATGTATTTTTATATTGTATTTGATGTCAAATCATGTCTGAAAAGTGGATGATAGTGTATTATTATATTGTATTTAGTAATATTTAAATTTTTAAATATAATGATGATGTGATAAAAGAGATGGGTGTGGGGTTAGGTGTAATAAATGGTTGGTTGTGAATTAAAAATTAGAGTCGTAGAACAAAGAAGGATTGAGATACTGAATCCCAATCCTGGTACTCCCAGTTTTAGACCAAACAAGACCTAAAGGAATAGCAATAATTTATCTTTATACATTGACTATAATAATTTTATTTTATTCAAGAGTTTTAGGTAGACTGTAAATTAAAAAAAAGGGAAAATCTCACTTTCCCCACTCAAATTATGCCATAATTTCACTATCAGGGACAAATTTTCATTGATTAGCAGAGTTGGTACCCGAACATCATTTTATTATCAAAAATCATGCACTCCGTTAACATATTGCTAGAACTAACGAAGTATGGAAGTTAGATAAGTAGATAAGCCAATAATACATTATATAAAATCATTCTTAAGATAATTATTAATTCTCAAACTTATTTAATATTAATAAATATTATGGGGCTAGCCTTATTTGGAAAATAGATAAATAAATCAAATACCTGAATCAGGTACGAGTTGAGTGTGACTGCAATGGACAGAGGCAGTGGTGAGTTAGATTTGTTGGAGGTGGTGACGGTGGTGGCTTAGTTGTTGGCGGTGGTGGTTAACGGACGGACACGGAGATATAAAAGTTGTATGGTGGTGATGATTGAAAATTGAGAGTTGAGGTATAAGGTTGATGGTGGAAGTGATGGTGGTGGACAAGTTTTTGGCAGTGGAGCAGGGATGGAAAATGAGAGGAGGAGATGAGTAGAGGTTTTTTTTAGTTGTACAATTGAGGTATTTGTTCAATTTGGTTTTATAAATATTTAATTTATATTTATAATTTAATATTTTTTAAATGGTAAATTTCACGTCAGTTTTTTTAAATAACTGATGACAATTATTTTATATCATATCGGTTTTAAAAAAAATTGATGTTAAGTTTTCTATTTGACATTGGGATTTTTAATAATGGATGTGAGTTTTTTTAACATCGGTTTTCTTAAAACCAATGTTAAACCACTGATGTTAAATCCCCTTTTTGTAGTAATGGATAGTTTATTATGATATCTATCACTTAAATAATGGACCTCAAATATCTAGAGAAAGAAGATGATCATAAATTACATTTCTAAGGTCAAATGGTTGGTGGCCTTTAGTTCTCTGTACTACTTGACAAGGAATATAATGATGTTGAAAAATACTATTGTATTGTTTATGGAAATATTGTTTACGTACACATCACTTTCATTTTTGGTCAGCTTATTATTGTCCAAAGTAAAAGTATGTCTGCAAGTCAAGAATGGCTCGCTCACATGAGACACTACTACAAAAGCGGGGATTTAACATCGGCATTTTAACATTAGTTTTAAGAAAACCGATGTAAGAATATTTTACATCGATTATTTTGAAAACCGAGTTAAATATAATATTTTACATCGATTTTTTAAAAACCGATGTGATTTAAATATTTGACATCGGTTATTTGGAAAAAACGATCTGAGATCTTCTCTTTAAAAATGTTCAATTATAAAATAAAATAAAATAAATTATAACCCACCAAATATCGAACAACTCCCCCAAGTTCAATTTAAAACCCATTGCCTGCCTGCCTCACCCCCTCCAACTCGTTATCACCTTGATTCCATCTTTACCTTTTCATCTTAGGTCACCACCACCAAATTCCGTCCGCCTCCATCACCTCCAACACAACCCTAGCTAATTCATACTCAGCAGTGTGCACTGCCATCACACCATCTTGTGCCATTTCCACTGTTAACATCACTCCCCACCACCACCAGTTTGGGATAGACATCTCTGGTTTCCTCGCACTTCATCCTCTCACCTCTCTATTTTGTAATTTCACGCCCTTTCCAGATCTTCCATTAGAAAATCTCTTATCTGTTTTTGCACCATCTAAGAAATCGATAATTAGGGCTCCAATTTAATTGGAAAATAGAATTTCTCCTTCTTCTTTCTTACATATTTTTACTGAGTGTTATATTTTGGTCATGGAGCAACAACCCTCAGTTTCTGTTTCCTCGTCAAGATTACTGTTATGTGGAGATGTTAGAGGTAATTGTTGGCATTAATTATTTAAAAATTATTATGTGCATGTTTTCTTTCCTTCAAAAAAAAATACTATAACCTCAGTTTCATATTCTAGAACTAATTCTTGAGAATATGAAATTATTATTAGTTTTTAGATTTTCTAAATAATCTTTTCTATAATTGCCATTATTATCTTATTATTATAATGCCAGAGATAATTCATAAGGATTATTTTCATTTAATATTTTTTCTGGCTTCTCTGTTTTCGGCTCCCTAAAATCTCATCTAAGATGCTGCATTTCTATAAAGTTCGAGGTTTCCGAAGTTTATTCACTTAGATAAATATTCTTGAGTTTTGTCTCTGATAGTGTTGAAAACATGGACGAGCAAGAAGATGCTCTTGCTCTGGCCTCAGAACCTTAGCCCAAATAAATTAGTTTGTTATGTTTTTACCTTAATGTTAATTCCATTTTTCAGCATAGGTGTATAACACAAACTCAAATATACGTGCATTTTTTTTTCTGATAACAGAGAGAAAAGATATGGTAGATGTTGTATGGGAGCAAATGAATAGAGTAGCTTCTACAAATCCCTTAAATTAATCATAGAAAACAAAAGTTAAAACGCAAACAAGTCCCCTAAAATGATCGTGTCCAAAAATCATCAATAGTGAGTATCATTCTCTCTTTTTAAAGGCAAAAATACCTTTGGTGTAGTCTAGTTACAAAAATAATCCCTTCATATTATTCAATATTACAGCTACTTCATTGATATTAGTTTCTATTTTCAAAATGCACCTCAATAGGGATATATTTATTAAGAAAGTGTAAATCTTGAGGGGACTTTGTAATTTTGAAAGATGATCGAGTCTTTTTTCCAGTAATTAAGTTAAACATCGGGGTAGTTTTTATAATTATCCCTGTTTTTAATATATAAGATGAAGTTACACTTTGACAGTGATGAACCACCCACCACATTTCTTTCAGGTTTGGATGGGTTATTTGGGTTTAGGATAAAAGGCGACACCATCTCCTGGTCAAAGGGTGCAAGAAAAGCATTCGAACATCGGTCAAAATGGTACTAATGAAGATGTTAAATACACTAGAAGTATGCATTCTGAAGTATGATCCTCTTACATAAAATGGTAAATAGTACGTTGATTCTATATAGATGATTAGCATTTTACTAACTACATGAAAAAATATAATCAAGCATTTAAGTTAAAATATAATAATATCAATTTGTTTTCTCTAAAATGTGTATCTTTTCCATTAAAGAATTTCACATTTGCACCAATAAGTGTTATTTTGACATATTATGTTATAAACATACATTTAATATAAAATATGTCACTTTTGCACTAAAAAGTTCTCACTCCATCCCAAAAAGATAAAACACTTTCCTTTTTTTCAACCCCAAATTATAACACACATTCCATACTTATTTTATACACTTACTTATGTGCCCCTATTTAATGCACTTTGGTATCAACAATTAATGAGCTATTAGTGCTAGGATATAATTCAAATATGTAGGTAAAAATTTAATGCTTCAAGAATATTTACTACTTTTTTATATATATTTTACGTGAAAGAGAAAATGTGCTATTTTTGTGGGATGGAGGGAGTATCACTTTTGCACTAAAATGTGTCACATTTTCACTAAATTGCGTCACTCTTCACTAATAAGTGTTACTTTTAGTATAATATAATCATGAATTCAGCTTAGAATATAACTTAAAATATAATAATATTACTGTTGCACTAGAACATGTCACTTTTCAACAAAATTTATCACTTTTGCACTAAAAACTACCACTTTACAAATTATTTTATAATCAAGCATTTGATGTAAAATATAACAATGCTCTTTATGCACTAAAAAGTGTCAAAACAGTCACTTATGCACTAAAATATGTCGCTTTTCTATTTAATACCGAGTTACTTGGTATGCCACTCAGGTAACATACAGGAAGACACACCCGACTTGACACCTGAGTTGCAAGTCGGGTGTGACACCAAATTACTAAAAAACACATTTTCAAGAACAAAAGTGCCACTTCATATCACATAATACACCATCCAAGGGGACTTGAGCCCAAAGAAAGAACTCGAGGGAGTGAGCCAAAGGAACAAGAGGCGAAGGAGAAGAATACCATCTATCCATCCACAAGAAAATACCATGAAAGCCAAACAAATCATTCCAATTCACAGCGACTTTACCTATCTTTTTGTTCCTTACTTTAGTCGATCATGTATTATTCCAACATGTCTATATGTTTTGTTTTAATGATATCTAACTAATCGCTTTGATTCCAAACATGGGAGAAGACTGATAATTTTTTTGATGATATTAAAGTATTTTGTTTATTAATTATTTACTATCTATTTTGTTTGTATCTTGTTAATAATTTTGTATGGGCAAATGTCTAATGCTTTACACATCTTTGCAAAATATTAAATCTATACTAACGTGATCTGAGATAATATTTAGGTAATTAGATAGATGGCATATATGGGGGCAATAATATTCATCTGTCTAATTGGGGATATTACAATCGTAGGAGTCTTTGCCAGCCAAATTACGTGTGTCAACCTAACTAAGAGTTAACGCTACTTTGCGGTGTATGAACTCATAAGTAATTGAGTCTATGCACATTTACAACCCTAAATAAGGAGTACGGGTTAACTTCACAATCATATAGGGTTAGACCTAATTGAAATATTATTTATCATAAAACAATGAAGAGTTTTCAATTGAAACCATTATCTTGGAATCAACTCATCATCATCGTTATCTCCAATATATTTTAATTATTTATTTTACTTTTATTATATTACTTTTGTTTAATTAATTCAAGCACCTTTATTATATTATCTAATTAAAATATGTTCTACTATAACTATGGTACTCGTTTAAAGTAGTTAATTAGCTTATGTGGGTGTGGCCTTACTTGCCACACTTGCGGTATTCAAATAAAAGGAAAACAAGAAATGGACGTCATTGCCGAGAACTAATCTTACTATTAATTTTTCTATCAGTATTGTGGACTTTAATTTTGATTTTTTATATTTTATTTTTATTATTATTTTATTTTTGTTACTTGGGTATTTTGTTTTGTGTGCTCCGATTTGGCTTACAATTTAGACTAGTATGGAGAGTCCTATGACTACATTGGAGCAAGTGGCTGAACTTGTGAACACATATTACGAAAATCCCAATGAATATGAGATTCTTAAAATAATATGAGAATTTATTGCATTTAAGCAACATGACTCTGAGAGGTTGTGTGATGTATGAGATTGATTTAAAGATCTTAGTTAAAGAGACCATATGCTGCCAATTTACCATCAATTGGAAGGCTATTATAATGGCATATTGTACCACACTCAAAATCCTCTTCATACCACCACTTGTGGAAGGTTGTTCGAAGAAGACGAGAGTAACAGGTTGGAACGCATTAATGAGTTAGCAAGAAAAGATTGGTGGTAGTGTGAGATTCCCAAAAGTGAAGTTGAGAGTGTTGTGAGCTGAAAATCAAGTACAATGAAGTCGAGGATGTTAACAAGGAGTATGAGTCGGAAATGAAGCTTGATGACAAAGGGATTGTGAAGCCTATATCTATATCTAACTCAGACTCTCCTATTTCTAATCATTCTTTTCCTCAACTTATTGGGAATAATGATTGGTTGATGTTGTTGATATATGTGAACCAGAAGAAGAAAAGGCATAATATTAAATGATGACGTTTTGAAGGTCACTTTAAATGAAGGATAAAATAATAAGACATCCCCCTTTTTATGGGTTTAAAAATTGAATTTTTCATTCCCTAGATGATTGAAGTTTTTGTGATTACATTTGAGAGTGACAGATGAATTAGCTTATGAGAAGACTCGATCACTCTCATTGGGAATGATGTAATATTGGGTGAAAAAATGATTTAAAAGGACAAGATGGTCTCAAAGTTTTATTCATAACTACCTAACAATAGTGCATAGAGAAAGAAGTAAAACTTAACGCTTATTGGGAGGTAATCCAATGAAACTTACTTGCGTTTATTTTATTTATTTTTTAGAATAGTTGCATTCATGCATCATTAAAAAGAATCTGTGCTAAATTCTGAGTTGTAACTCGGGGGCCTAGTAGGGTTAGGAGTGCAGTGTCATACCTAAGTTGGCACCCAACTTATAAGTCGGGTGTGTTATTTTTTCAAAAGTCCTGGGAGCAAACCTAACTTAGCACCCGACAAGTCAGGTGTCGAGCAGTTTTATTTTAGGAAGTTGCAATTTTTAAAAGGATTCATATTTTTTTTAGAACTATTTCATCTTTTGAACCCAAAAATGTTTCTAAACATATAAATTCATATTTTGGGTTTGTTTTACATACCAAAGAATTTTAGTTCATATAAAAAATCCATATTATTCAAGGACTCAAACTTGGAGGAAACCAAAGATAGCTTTTAAGATTTAAAAACTAAGGTTTAAGTTTATGGATTCCATCTTTATGATTTTTATTTGATTTTTTTTTTAGAGTTTTTTTATTAATTTGAAATTTTTTTAGATACATGATTAGGGTTGGTGATTTATTTTATCTTATGATTTTTCATTGAAGATTTATTTTTACCCTTGCATGAGTTTTTGTTTGAATCTGTAATGATCATATGATTCCATTCTCAATGTTGGATTTATCTGGATTATTCTTGTTTGTTTAAGATAAATTTTTGATGAGCTTCAATTTGTAAGAATCATGGTGAAATTTAATAATCCATAACAATTGATAAGTTTTGGGGTATCGTTCACACTTGGCGATACGGATGACAGGAAAAGAAAGCTTGCGCAGGGAGTGTTAGCCAGTCTCAGTAGCGTTTCCGCATACAAGTAGAGACTCTTACAAAAGTGGGATTGCTAACTATTTCTATGTCAGGTCCCTAGTGACATGAGTCAACTCTACACTTGGTGTCATTCCGAGTTCATTCTGGAAGTGAAAAAAATAGGCAACGACAAGCAACTATCCTACACACGGGCAGGACAGAGTTCTTGTGAGCAAAGGGCCTTCGACTTAAATATTGGTGGAACTGTTCGGATGGGGACTTCTTAGGAGTGTTAAGAAGATCTCCACCATGTTTCACAACTAGAAGGTTCTGTGTGAATGGCAAACACAATGTATGTTTGTGGCAGTATAGTGGTATTGACATAATATTTTAATCTTGCGAGGGTGATTCCTCATGCACATATGACCAGATGGGGTTGAAGCTTAGTGAAGAAGGAGAATGAGACATTGACTCGGAGAGGTAACCAGTAACCTTTTTATTGAGGCTTTATGTACATTTTTTTAATTAAATTGAGAATAAATAAAAGGGGGAAATGTAGATCATAGACGAGCCAAGTTCACTTTGCTAAAATCATTTTAGTGACTGACCTTGGATGAACAAAACAAAACAAACAAAAAAAAAAAAAACAATAGAAAAAATTGTCCAAGGTCGGCCACATAATCAAACTATTAGTGAACCAATCTGAAATGACCCTTCTCAATTTTATCATCATCAACTAAACTACTAAGCTTGAAAGGAAAAACATGCAACCAATGAAAATAATGATTAAGCCTCGTAAGATCGTCCACTACCTTATTACCTTCCCAAAAGATATGACATACTCTGAACTACATCTGGCCAACAAAGTGAAGGGCCCGACACCAACAACCCAACCATCTCCAAGGAATTGACACCTCCAAAATTTTTGATAATGACTCCACCACGAAAAAAGAGTCTGACTCCAACTAAAGTCTCCACCAACCACTCAAATATGATAACTCGATCGCCATCACCACTATAGCCAATTCCACCTCAAAAGCGTGACAAATGCCAATGTCCATGACAAAACAACCCCGTACATACCTTTGATAGGTACGAAAAACCCTAGCCATTGATTCGAACTTTTCCGCACCTATTTTTATTTAAAGGTCAATTTTAAAAAGTTCGCCCGCAAGAGAATGGGATCACTTGTAGGTAGGTAAGTTGACTCGTGTCGATCTCAGAGTAAAACTAGATTCGGAAGTTTCTTTTATGTTTGTTTTTCACGAATAAGAAATAAAAATAAAAACCTAATTAAAACACATAAAATCAAGACTTTAAATTGAACGAAGAACAATAAAATCAAAGGTTTTGAAAATAATTAAGAAAATAAGGGTTCTAGAGCTTCGATTCGTCTCCACGATCTCTTGGAAAAACCCAATTGATGGTTCACAATGAATCTAGGCTATAGACCCATAAGATCTAGCCAACAATCATCAATAATCTTATCATCACAAACCCACAACAATCATCAACACAATCAAGATCCATACAATTCATCATACTTGGGGGGTTTGTTTGTTTGAAGATCAATTATTCTAAATTAAACTAGCAAGCAAGAATTTAAACTAATTAAAGCAATGATAAAACTAATAAACGAAATGAATTGAACACTTACTATTAAACGAAGAAAGTAACAGCGTTCGGAAGCGAAATCTTGAATCTAAATTACCAAAGAACTAATCTACTTTATCTAAAAACTAAACAATATGGAGAAGTATCAAGAGAATAGAAGTAATCTTAGAGCTCGGAAAACCCTAGGAATCCCCTAAGAAACTTCCAACTATCCTTTGAAAAAGTATGGCAAGGTATATATAGGTTTACAAAGACTTGGAGCACAAGAAACCTCCTAAAAATATGATTATGGGCACTTAGCGACATGCCTAGCGGTTACGGACGCTACCAGTAACCGCTAAGTCTATATGTTGTGCAGTCAACACTAAGTAACCTAGTGTCCATCAGCATACCCAGTGTCAACTTTAATACTTCAAATCGAGGCCCATTTTCGCTGAAACTCCACTCGTAGACCCATCCTTGATTATGTCCAAACCAAAAATCTTCAAAATATCTAAACATTTTATAATTAAAATAATATAAAATAAGTTGGAGATAAGAAAATACGAAAATATGCTCAATCTATCCAACTTACACCGAAATCAACAATAAAAATAAACTAAAATACTAACTAAAATCAAGAACACTTCATATTAATCACCCATCATGCCACGGCCCAGAGTACCCGCCACACTTCCGTAAAACCCATAAGATGGCAAAACCAATGGACTAGAATTAAGCAAGAGGGTGAGCAAGTATTATTTACAAAATCTCCACCACATAAGAGTTATCAAATCTGAAAGGATGTTATTCATGCATCCCTCGCCAAGGATCGAGTATCCAAGAATAATAAACTAGACTAAGGAAAGCACATTTGGGACAGAAGGTCCCGGATCATTGTTACAAGTTGCAAACCTTCTAAATAATCCAATTGGAAATGATACTCGTTTTCCAAATAAAATTCACTTGCACGTTGAATCTTTGCCTGATGGCAAAGATAATAAATTCATTAAACGTATGATAACTTAAGACACCTATATACATCGATTCCGCAATCAAATGCCAAACCTAATTAAATTAAATCGCTGCGCAAAAAAATGTGATTGATTATTTCTGAATGTCAAAGGCAAAGAGGGAAGGTCGTGGGACCTATAAAGTTGTGAAGCATTTGAAATATCGCCAAACGAGAAAGAATTTCCCTCCAAATAGTAATGGAGCGATGAGTTGGAAACTTGAACGACCAAATCCAATAACCATAAGAAATAACCAAACATGAAGGCCAAACATGAGAATAGGTTGTTTTATCCATAAGAGAGCCATCAGAGCTGCCCAAACAAACTCTCTTATCACGAGCGTGAGGTACAATAGCACATCGAAGAATATCCCTTGCAATGGTCGTTTGGAGAGCGACAATATTAGTCGCGAAATGTAACAATTATCAAAATAAAAATAAGCCACTACCTCTTCAAATTACCAAACAGCTACCCTAATCCTGTCAAAAATGATATAGCCAAGCCACCCGTCGAGCTAAAATGAACCTACGAGTCCGATCCTAGAACCCATAAAGAATTACCACAAATATACCTAAGCACATAACGGACTCTGGGCAAATATAAGAAGAGATATAATGGGGTCAGAGTCTCTAGGTGTTTTATATGTTTTGTAAACTCTTGTTCATTTTCATAGTTCTATTACTTGCCTTGATTTTGTCATATGATTTTGTTTAAATATGGGATTGAAGATATGCATTAGTTGAGTTAGAAAAATGTATGTTATCTTATATTTCGTGTAATTGCATTCTAGGATTTTTATCAATTTTAGCACATTCATTATTTTAAGTATTTTTTTTATTTTAAGAGAGGATGTTCCATCACTTCTTGTGGAATGATGGAATCAAGGGACAATTTGAGGGTTTAAATGTATTTCTTGAGATTGAAAATTTGAGGAGTCTTGTAGTCGATTCAAGAATTGATAATGATTATCTTTGAAATTGTGGATTGGTGTGTTGCCGAAGCATACAATATTAAATAAATTTTTTATGCCTGGACGAATTCGTAGAAACTACAAATAATGATCGATAGAGAAAGAGATCATATAAAATTATTTGCACTTAATTTACTTAATTAATTAAATAAATAGTTGGGGCTTGGTTTAAAAGATTTAATAAACTGATAATAATTAAACTACGATGAAAATAGATATTAAAATATAATAAATTAAACTAAGCAAAGTAAATAAAAAATATTCCAAATTTAGAATAACTCCAATTCTTAATTCCATTTATCCACGGTTTGATTTTATTGTAATTTAATGTAATTCAACACTCTCCTCTTAATCCCTTTGAACTCGGATTCCGAAGCCAACAACAAGCTCTATTGACCCCTATCATTTCTGAACTTTATTCAATTCAAACAAGCTTTTTAATTGAACTTATCTAAACGAGTGGTTAAATCTATAACTAGAAGCATTAAGAACTAAAATGATAGAATAGACAAGATATTAAGTTCATAAACTCGACCTAAGAAACTTTGAATATATGTTATTCAATCGAATAGGCTCAATTGTCTCCACTTGTAAAATTATACTCGCAAAATAAGTTCATACAAATTCAATATGGATTACAAATCATACTCTAGCATAAGACATACAAAACCCCAATCTAGTTGGGCAAATTAAGATCAAGAAATCATATAATAAAAAATTAAATTCCTAACACAAAAATATCCAAGAGGGTTGAGTAGAAAATATGTCATGGAGTTTAAATCACAATCACATCAAAATACGTTTCAAAACATCATTTGGAATAAAAATAAAATGAATTAGTTAGATATAGCTAATTTAAACATAATCATCGTCATGAGTTTATAATAAAATGAAAATAAAAATTATAGAAAATATATGAAAAACATCATGATGAAGAACTCCACAGCCTGCATCTCCTTTCGCATGTTTTCATAAGGTGTTGTCTCTAGTAATCTCAAGTTATGTCCTGCTATCTCCGTCTCCTATTTACGTCCAGGACTAACGCTATCACACAACATGTTTTTAAAGATGTTAGAGCTAGGCCTGTTCAGTTTTCTAGCCCATGGCTCTAAATTCCCGAATTTGAGCATACACTGGAAACACAGTGTGGTAGGCAAACCCAGTGTTAGTGGTTTGCTTCAAAACTGTAACCCAATCTCGTTAAAACTTCACTTGTAGGATCATAATTGTCCTTATAAGCCCAAAGATACTTCAAATTTGTTGAAGTAAATACAAATTATAAAAGTATCATGGAGTAAATGTGCTGATAAAAAGAAGAATTAACGACGCAAATAAATGAAACGCGTACAAGTATATGATTTTAACACTTAAGAAAATGCCCATTTTTCTAATTATCATGAATCCATTGGAGTTTTCAATTATCATATTCACTGGATATAGCTTGTGATTTCATATAAAGCTTATACACAATTATTTTGAAGATGTCTATTAAGTGATTCATTCATTATATGTGGTTTCACTAGAACTTGTCATGGGTCTTGGTCGACGCCTATGTCCATGTGGTTATAAATAAAATCATTGGTAATATTCTTTCACCATTTCAAGCCTTCTTAAATAAAGTACCTTTACTTAAATAAACTCTTTTCTAGTTACCCCGTTTGAGACTTTAATGTATTCCTTGTTCGCCACGTAATATTAGATTGTCTTGATATATTTATACTCTTAGTTTTACGGTTATATATTTTCATGAGAGTGTATCGTTTATGTGAGTATAGTATAGTAGTGTGGCATTTGAGAAATTTTTATATAATGGTTCGTTGTAATAGAAGATAGTAACTTTATAAACTCTCTGCGTTTCATCTTAGTTTGTTATGAAAAAGTCAATAGAAATATAAATAAATCAATGAATGATAAAAAAAAAAGTAAAAAAAGAGAAAAAAAATCATAAAAGGAGGAATAATAATTTCTAATTTTAATTTAGAGTTATTGACCTACATTAATAAAGACCTTCTTATTATTTTCTTAGTTTTTCATTTTTCGTTTATGCCCTACATGATTAAAGGCCTTGGGTATTATTTAATTTTATTCATAGTTTAGTATAAGTTTAGGGGGTAATTGGTCCACATTATAAAGGCTCTGGTACACATTTGGGGGTTGATGTGAAGCATATGAATTAATTTTATGTTTAGATTTTTCAAGTTGTATTTTGGGGTGACGTCGATTGAGCTTGAGTTTTGTATGCTTATTCTAGGTTACTTTATCCTTATCCTTACATTGTCTAATGAGCCTGATATAACAACCTAAATAGAGACCATTGATTCACGGGCCGCATGCATGTGCTTTAAGTACGATGGAGATCTTAAGAAGCTTGGCAAGCCTGTTAGGTATGAACATAATAAATTGACTTGATCTTATACACGTCCTTATATATGAGTGGCAAGTGAAAGATTTACATCTGTATTGTGAGGATCTTGAATGACATCATCTACGGATATTGTGAGACTCTCTCGGATATTAGAAGGTTCATTAGGCTCGACTGTGAGGTAACTTGGTTTTTTGTTGAAGGTTTGATGATTATTCCTTACTTGAATCTTGATTGTTGATCCATTTAGCATAGGAAAATTTTTTACATTTTAGTGCATTGGTCGGGAGTACCAATATTTAAGTTTGGAGGTTTTGTTTTCACAAAGAACTACATGTTTTAAGGCCATTTTTGATAGCATTTTATAGGATTAATGTGCGATTTTCATGCAATTTTTTTTATTTTACCCATTTCTCAAAAAATATTACTCTTTTAATGTATTCGACGTTTTTCATAACAAAAATAAGAAGAACTGAAGAAGTTATGTTGTAGTGTTTTTTCGTAATTGGGTCATAACTCTCTCTTACAAAGAACAATCGAGGTGATTAAAGTGGCCACAAAAAATTAAGAGATAGACCTATAAAATTAATGAATATCTTAAGCCAAATTTGGCCATTCCGAGGGCCAAAGATGAGACAAAAAATACACCAAAGGTGCAACTGACTAAATCTTGACCACTTATAGTATTTGGGACATAACTCTCTCATATGATGTCCAAATGATGTGATTTAAGTGGCAAATAAAATCTAAGAGACAAAGCTATAACATTCATGAGAAACATAGACCTTATTTGGATACTTTTAGGGGGTAAAGTGAGAAGTAAAGTACACCCTAGTTACTGGTCAGGTTTGACACTCAAATAACACGCCGAAAAACACACTCGACTTAACAACTGAGTTGCAAGTAGGGTGTAGAGCCAGATTACTAAAAAATGTGTTTTAAGCAAAAAAAACTCTAGGTTACTCCAAAAAATACCCCAATTCATACCAGAAGAAAATACCGCTTCATATCACATAATACACCATCTAAAGGGTCTTGAGTCTAATTTCGAGGGGCAAGAACTCGAGGGAGTGAGCTCGGGAAATGAGAGGCGAAGGAGACAAACACCATCTATCCATCTGTTAGAAAAGACAATGAAAGCCAAATGAGTCATCCTGATTCTCAATGGTCCTATCTATATTTTTGTACCTTACTTTAGTCGATCATGTGTTATTCGAACATGTCTATTTGTTTTATTTTGACCATGTCCAACTATTTGCTTTGATTTTGGACATAGGAGTAGATTGATGACTTTATTTTTATGATATTTTAAAATATTTTGTTTGTTAATTATTTACGGCCAATTTCATTTGTATGTTATTAATATTCTTATATGAGCAACTAGCCACTACATTACACTTCTCTGAAAAATATTGAATCTACACTAACATGATCTGGTACAATATTTAAGCAATAAGATAAATGACATAGACGGAGGGCAATGATGTTCATCTGTTCAATGGAGATATTATAATCTTAGGAGCTTTTTTCAGCTGAATTACGTGCGTCGGTCTAACAAGGAGTTAACCTTACTTAGCAAGGTATGGATACATATGTAATTGAGTCTATGCACCTTTACATCCAACTATGGAATATGGGTTAGCTTCGCAAGTGCCTATAGGAATAAATTTTAATTATAATATTATTTATCATAAAATAATAATGAAATCGTAACTATTATCTTGGAATCATCTCATCATCATCACTCTCTCCTACGTATTTAATTGCTTGTTTTAGTTTTGCTATTATTTTTAGTTTATTTAGCTCAATCACCTTTATTACATTATCTAAATAAACTTTGTGCTACTATAATTATTGTACTCATTTAAAGTAGTTAATTAGTCTTTGTGGATATGACCTTTCTCGCCACTACTACATTTGAGACTCGTGTTCTTGAGGTATTCAAAATAAAATGTGAACGGTTCTTATCCATCTGGTTGGACTCTTATAAAGTTGAGGTACTGCTCCTCTCATTTTAATTTTCATTTATTCACTTATTCTCTCCTTTTCTCCTATCTTGATCATTTTATTTTATTCTCAGGATGTCAGAATTAATTAATTCAAATAACTGGGAATCTCTTTTTCACAATCCAAGGTTGAACATGACATGCTTCTCCAGACGCATGGGGCGTTAAAGCATGAAGTTCAGGTTAATATAGGGAACTGCCTGACTATAGAAGAGGAGAATCATTTCCTTCAAGAGAAGCGTTATTCTCTTAAACATATTATGTCAGAGCTTGAACAGGAAAAAACTTCTCTAAAGATCAAGCTCCACATGAAGGTTGACCATTTCGGAAAAAAGATCATCAACTTGAAGAAACGGATCGGCAACTTTGAGGAAGAACATAAGGTGCTAACCCAGGTGCTAGTCTCTTGATTATAAGATAAGGAGAGCTTCTAAAGTGGGAACGAGTTGCTTGTAGAGAGTTTAGATGATGCTCTATTTTGTTGATGCGGGAAAAAAATCATTAGGAGTTTTATCGGAGGATGTGGAGTAAAAGACTCATTGTTGTTGTTGAGTTGGGGTGATGCCTCTGTCTTTGATTTGGACATCCCATCGGGGTTAAAAGTTATTGGCTTAAGGGAAATATTGCCTGGGGATGATGGCATTGGTATAGATGTCAGTCTATGAACTCTTTCCTCTTTTAACCATTTCTTGTTATTGCTCAACTCGTCACTTTGGGGTGGCTGAGAGTCTATGTATTTTCTGGTTTTACCTTAATGAAGTATATTTCGAGTGGTGTCCCATCCCAAGTCTCCAAGCGATAGGCACTATGTAGGAGGATTTGGAAATATTAAATGATCAATTTAATTTTAATATGAACGGCCCAACTCGGTGCCAAGCACGATTTTTAGCACCAGCTTGCCAAGCAGGAATTCTCTTTCTTTGACCTTTGTTTTATAATAGCACTTGGACCTATTCTTGTATATCACGTTCTTGAGCTCAGCCTCACACCTATATTCACCTAGTAGGTCCAAGTGAACTCTTCTTGCCTCGTTACATTTCTCTTCATATTAATAGGCTACCTGGTAAGTTGGGACCTCAATCTCAACTAGAGTGACTGCTTCAGTGTCGACTGTCACTGAGAATGGGGTTTCTCCAGTAGACGACTTTTGTGTGGTCATATACCACCAAGAGAATATTGGGATCTCCTCTGATCAATTTTGTTTCGTCTCTTCTAATATCTTTTTCAGTGTATACTTGAGGACTTTGTTCACCACCTCCACTTGCCCATTTGACAGAGGAACGTATGATGTCGAGTAATGGTTCTTCATATGATATTATTTATAGAATGATCTAAACTAGCGCTATTAAAATGCTTTCCATTATCTGACGTGATCGCCAAAGGAACACTGAACTTCCAAATGACTGATTTCCAAATGTACTATGTGAACCCTTGAATGGTCGTGCTTGCGAGGGGTTTACACTTCTGCCCATTTCGTAAAATAGTCCACAACAACGACCGTGTGATTTACTACACCCTTTCCTTTTGGCAGCGTTCCTATCAAGTCTATCCCCCATTTTGCAAAGGTGCAAGAAGCATTAACAGAGGTCAACGCTTCAGTCAGGCTCGCTTAAGTGGGACATATAGCTGGAACCCTAGGCACTTTCTTGTCATGGCGATTGCATCATTCTTGAGGGCAGCCAGTAGTTCCCTAGGTGGATCAGCTTGTGGGCTAGGGATTGCCCTCTTGTTTAGTCTTATAAATCCCCATGTGCACTTCCCTCAATGCGTAATCGGATCTTTCTCGTTCAAACATCTTAATAGTAGTACTAAAAAAGACTAATTAATAAAGAACACTGCCTACAACGGTGAAGTACGCAAAATGGGATCAGGTTATTCTAGCCTCATTTAGATCCTTGGGGAGTGTCCCATCCTGTAGGTATTGTAAGATAGGTCTCATCCACCCTCTTTCATTGGCTCATTCTATGTTATAGATCGCATATATTTCAATTGTTGAGTTCGCATGGTACATATTTTTTACAATCTCTATCTCATAGACGCCCAGGCTCGACACTAATTTTACTGAGGAATCCGTGGGTATATTATTATTTCTGGAGATGTGGGCAATCTCGACCTCAAAGCTTGACAAACTCATTTTGTTCATCTCCAGATAGAAGGTCATTCGTGGCTCTTTGGTATTGTACTCTCCACTTAATTGGTTAATGAATAATCACTACGGATTTTTAAATTCTTAACACCTATGGAGGCGACGATCTCTGTGTTGGATAATACTTTGCTTAGTTATTGGTTAAGGTGAATTCAAAATGGACATCCAAGAAAAATGGCTCCCCGTTGGGATGGAGAAACGGGTCGGTATTGGGAAGATTATTTGCCATGTCTTCATTAGTAGCAAAGGGACATCTTAAACGCCTTTATCACTCGAGATTCGAAATATAAGGAGTCAAATCATTCCATAGAGATCTATGTTCGTGCATACACTCAAGATAAGTGTCAAATTCAATAGAAAGCTATAAACTCAAAGAAACTACAATCGAATCAAAAACCTTAACCCAGCTGAGTCGCAATGGTGCCATTTTGTTTTAGAAGTTTTGGTGGTGTAGTATATATAAGGGGTTCATGTGGCTTGGTATTATCGAAATTCAAGTGCTTGCAGGAATCAATGGGTCTTTAAATTGAAAGATTAAGAGAGAAAATGAAAAATAAACGAAAAAAACTATGACGAACTATGAAAAGTAAAGCAAGTATTTCAGATGCCTTGTGCGTATGTCATGTTAAAATTTCAAGCACTAATCAAAATAAGCAATAAAAAAGCAAACAAACAACAAATTACAATCATGAAAACCTAAGGTACAACTATGCATGCATAATCATGAAATTTAAATAATGCGAATCAATGAAAATCAAAAGCACCAATAGAAAGATCAATAAAAGTTGACGTGAGAGTTAAAAACTTTTCGAAAAATAATTAGAAACAAAGAGTAGATCTAACATTCAACATAAAACCATTTATGAAAATAAAATCCAAAATAAAGCATATGAAATACTTAAAATGAAAACGATCAAGGACCCGATCTATGATCAAGGTGTGTCACTCATCTAGATTTCATAAACCAAATCACAAATCTAACAAGAAATCTAAGAGTTAAGGCAAAATGCATATATTGAAGAACAAGCAAGAAATTGAAGAACAATGAAGAAAATTAAGGAAACTTACTTGAATTAAGAAAGAGAAACACAAACTTGAATGAAATTCCAATTCAAATAAAATCCAAGTGATGACTTGAATTCTTCTTGAGCTTACAAACCAAAGGAAAAGTTTGAAATTAAATCAAAGAACTAGAGAGAGAAACTAGATCCAAACCCATGCATGAGTTGGGAGGAGAATGTGTTTTTGAGCTAATGAGAGATCTATCTATTTATATTAGGTTTAACTAAGGATAAATGGGTCAAATTGACCTTCAAGGCTTGGATTTCCCGATTTTAACCAAGGTTGACCCGAAATGACCTTGGCTTGATGTTTGACTTAGGTTGGCGCGAGGTTGGCGCGGGCACAGGCGTGGGCATAGGCTGGGCGCTTGGCATGCGTGGGCATAGGCTGGGCGCTGGTGTTGGTGCGCATTGGCTTGGGTTGGCGAGGCTGTTGGCATTGTTGTTGGTGCACGGTTGGGCACAGCCTTATTTAGGGGTGCTGGCATGGGTTGGCGCATCTTGGCCTAGGGGCGCTGGCATGGGTTAGAGCAGCTTGGCCTAGGGGCGCTGGTATGGGTGCTGGCGTGCGCCATGGAGCCTGGCATGAGTCTTGGCGCAGCTTGGCATGTTTTGGCGACCATTCTAGAATGTTTCGCCATTTTGAAGCTAGCTTGTGGCGCGGATTTAGGCACATCCTGGCACGTCTTGGCTTAAGGGCAGACTTAGGCCTCAATGCCTTCACCTGTGAAATAGGAATTTTGAACATAAAAACATAAGAATCAAAAAAATATCACTAATATCGTACACATAAGGTTAAAAATAATAAAATGAGAACACAACCTAATAACTTAACGAATATACTCAAAACCACTATAAACAACTGACAGCTCGTCGTTAAGCGTCAAATTAAATATTTATTTTTCCTCAACTTTTCTCTACCAACTAGTAGCAGAGATAAGTAAGGGTCGATCCCACGAAGAGTGTGGTTAGATTGTGATAGTTCGTATTTTATTTAAACAAATAATTGGGTTAAGAATTATGGATTAAATTAACTAACGAAATAAATAAGTAAATAATTGAAAACAAGTAAGAAAATAATTAACGGAAAATTCAATAATAGTAAAGCTCTAGTTCTAGTTCAGTTTTCACCCTCGTTCCACTCATCTAACCAACCACAATATCGTAATCCATTTATCTTATGCGACTAAAAACCCTAAGTAGCAATAAGCTCTGCTACTCGAATTTGCCCTTAACGTTTACTCAATTAAAATAAGCTCTTTAATTGATTCTAATTATTGAATAACCTAGAATAAGCTCTCTAGATTCAACCAAACAACAGAATTAATAATCAGGCAAATAGGTTAATCTAAGTAATAAACACATAAGCTCGATTTATTCAACCTATTTTATGTTGTCCCTAACGATTTGCAATCATTAGTTGCTTCAGAGAAATAGTAATTACGACAATTACACTGGAAGCAATCCTATTTCTAGCAATAGATAACCAATCCCTAATCTAGGTGATCTAGCCAAATTAAGAATTAAGCCATCATAAATTGAAAATAGAACAACACAAGCAACCTCATATGAAGAACGAAAGATAATTTTGCATGAATTAATTAAAATATAGTTTCACGAGAGTTTCAACATCCCTATAACAAGATAAAACAATCTACTCACTCATGGAGTTCATAGAATAACATGAAAATAAAGAAATAAAACATAGTTCTAAAGAAAACAGATAAGAAAGCTTAGATCTTGGATCTTCAAGCTCTTGTTTATTGGGTGGTTTGGGTTCCCTCTTCAACCCTTGGAAACCTAGGATTGTGTTAATATCTTTCTTGGACGGGTTTAGATTGAGTTTATATAAGATTCCTATTTCTTGCCGCACAAGATTCTTCCTAAAATAACTAAACCACGTCGGCATCGACAGAGCGTCGACCGACGCGAGCCAGCTGTAGGCATCGACACGCATCACCCGCTCGCGTCGTCCCGCATGTGCATCGATCAACGCACCTTCAATCGTCGCAACAGAGAGTTCCGTAGACATGGCGTTGACTAACGAACCTTTAATCGATGCTACTGCAGCTTCTCGTCGACTGGGCCTCGACCGACGCGCGCATGATCGATGCAACTGCAAGAAATTTCTCGGCTAGGGCGTCCATCGACGCACTTCTCGATTCTTGGGTTTTCTTTGCCGTTTCGTTGATCCTCGTCTCTCATCTTCCTTGTGGAACATCATTCACTTAATATAGTACCAAATACTGGAAAATAAAGAAGAAATATACAATTGGTGCTCCTCCACTCGTAATAATGAATATGCGAGAAATAAACATATATGACAATATTAAGCGCATAAAAACATAGGAATTAAACCATCAATTATCGTACAATTTCTCGCCTATCAAATTCCCCCAAACTTAGACCTTTCTTGTCCTCAAGCAACATTTGAATTAAAGTATAGGACAAACATAATATAAGTAAGTCACTCATATTAACCAAATAAACTCATCCGAACTCTAGACACCATTATATTTCTAGAAATCGTAAGCGATTCATGTATTGACTCAAGTGACCCTAGCAGTTTAGCAACCCCTTTTCATATACGTCACGTCAATGTGCCATGGTGCCCCCTCGCTACTCAATGGTTCGACTCTATCCATTGTTGGTCATGATCAAATATCTCGTCCTCTCCCATTTATTTATTTATTTATTTTTTTCAATTGAAGCCCGCATCTCCGCACTACCGTTCTTGACTTGACATGGTAATGATTCGGCGCTGGATAGGAGGATCGTCTTGATTTAGTAATATATTTGTTGAGTTCACCTCCGCCATGTTTGAGATTTTTGTTGGATTGCGCCACTTGAGTGAGTGCAAGAATTTTTTGAGCTACTAGCATCTTCGTTTGATTTTCGCTCTTAGAATTTTTAAGCGAATTGCACTTGGTACACGGATAGGCAGCTGTTTCGGCACCTCAATTCTTTTTGATTTTTCAATTTTCTACTTACGACATGCCGGTATACTCTAACCGGACTTTATTGACTTCTATTTTGACTAACGAGATATCATCACACAACCGCCAACTTCAAGGCCCCACACAAACTCATATTGAGTACGGCAACCACAAGTACACATCAACAACACAATAGTCTAGAGTTGACGCCTGACAATTGAATCACAAAAGTACTAACATGCGTACCTTTGACCTCTAAATCAAATGATGACTAAAGACTTTAACCGAAACATAGTTCATCAGAGCAATTCAAGCAAGTACTTTCAACCTTTTAATTCAATTCCCGGAATTTAATCGCAGAAATTTTCAAAATTTTATCAATTTTCAGCACAATATCCTCAATAATAACCTCAATACCCCACTCCCCCAAACTTAAACTTTAGCTTGTCCTCAAGCGAACACAACACAAGAACAAGCAAATCATATAAATCATAGGAGAAGAGTAGGGAAAAGAAATCACCTGGGGTAAATGTCGAGGGGGTCTCGATTCTAGATGATCTTTTTCGAAAATATGCCCAATCATCCAAATCTACCAAGCTTTCTCTCCTTTTTAACTGGAAAATAAAAATAAAAACGAAAATAATGTAAAAATTGGGTTGCCTCCCAACAAGCACCTTTTCTTAACGTCGTCGGCTCGACGTGGTACCCCTCAATTCCATGGGGGTTTCGGGGGAGGTCTTAAAGTGCGCGGAATGCCAACGACCTCATCCTCCATAATTCGCATCCGTTTCGACGTTGGGTGCTTAACCGGATCCTTATGACTTTGTGGTGGCTTCTCATAGAATTTTGCTAAGATGGTCTCATCTATCACCACATACGGAGGATCATCGATCGCCTCCTTCTCAAAAACATCTTCACGCACGTAAGTTTCTTCTTCATCCTTCATCACTTGACACACGGTCCATGTTGGCAATGGCTTTGGCTCAGCTTTGACCTCGATAGGAGAAACAGTAGAATGAGGAATATCATCTGTAAGCTCAAGCAGACTATGATCAACACGTGTCCGCCTTGTTTCTTCTTCCTCCATCTCGTGTTCGTCCTCCAACTCAAATGTCGATTCCTCCGCATCATCGATTTTCGCTACATCTTGCAGCATAATGGCACTCACATTTTCCACACGTTCCTCATTTTAAGAATACAATCGCTCATTCCCTTGTGCATCCAGTTAGTTTATGCGATTCGCCATTTCACTCACTTGAGCTTCGAGCTTCTTGGTGTTCTTCATCATGGCCTCCATCATCTCTATGAGGGCTGGGGACGGTTCTTGTGCTTGGGGATGGTCATCATATTGTCTCGAAAATTTTTGTCCCATTTGAGAATTTGGAGGTTTCCCCCATCTTGTCTCGTAAGGATCGTAGTTCTCTTCTTGCCATCTTCTAGGCCTCACTCCATAGGCGTTCGTTTCAAGATTGGCTTGTAGCGTTGGGCAATCATCGGTGACATGATCGAATGTATGGCACAATCTGCATGGTTGAACCGTAGCCCTCTTAATGATAGTGGACTTCAACTCATCCAACTGATCTTGGAACGAACCAGTATCTACCTCATTTACCGACCTCAATGAATTATCACGGTAGCCGAATTGCTAAGAATTAGCCACCATGTTCGAGATCAACTCCCTTGCCGCCGTCGGTGTCCTATCCATGAGTGAACCTCCGCTCGCCGCATCTATCGTATTTCTATCAATGAGATAGAGACCTTCATAAAAGTATTGTATTAATAACTCCTCACCCATTTGATGTTGAGGGAAACTAGCGACGAGTCTCTTAAAACGCTCACAATACTCATGCAATGTCTCCTCGGGTAACTGCCTCACTGCACAAATGTCCTTACGCAAGCTCGCCACTCATGAAGAGGGAAAATATCTCTGCAAAAATACCCTCTCTAACGCCATCCACGTGGTGATGGATCCAGGAGGTAAGTAATAAAGCCAATCTTTGGCTAGACCCTTCAATGAAAATGGAAATACCCGTAATTTAATTTGTCTGTCAGTCACTCCGGCGGGCTTCATGCTCGTGCATATTATATGAAATTCCTTCAAATGCTTGTGCGGGTCCTCGCCATCCAATCCATGGAACGCCGGAAGATGATAGATTAATCCAGATCTCAATTCAAATTTAGCATCCTCCAAGGTCGGAAACGTGATGCATAGTTATTGTTGCGGAAGATCAGGATTTGCTAGCTCCTTCGACGTGCGTTCTCTACCTCCTGCCATAGTCACAAGATCTAAAAGGAAAATTAATAGAAATTAAAATTAAAAATATTAAAATACGCCAAATCATAATTTAAACGTGTCACTTCCCGGCAACAGCGCCAAAATTTGACCGCTCGTCGTTAAGCGTCAAATTAAATATTTATTTTTCCTCAGCTTTTCTCTACCTACTAGTAGTAGCGATAAGTAAGGGTCGATCCCACTAGGAGTGTGGTTAGATTGTGATAGTTCATGTTTTATTTAAACAAATAACCGGGGTAAGAATTATGGATTAAATTAACTAACGAAAGAAATAAGCAAATAATTAAAAACAAGCAAGAAAATAATTAACGAAAAATTCAATAATAGTAAAGCTCTGGTTCTAGTTCAGTTTCCACCCTCGTTCCACTCATCTAACCAACCACAATATCATAATCCATTCATCTTATGCGACTAAAAACCCTAAGTAACAATAAGCTCTGCTACTCGAATTTGCCCTTACCGTTTACTCAATTAAAATAAGCTCTTTAATTGATTCTAATTATTGAATAACCTAGAATAAGCTCTCTAGATTCAACCCAACAACAGCATTAATAATCAGTCAAATAGGTTAATCTAAGTAATAAACACATAAGCTCGGTTTATTCAACCTATGTTGTGTTGTCCCTAACGATTTGCAATCATTAGTTGCTTCAGAGAAATAGTAATTAGGACAATTACACGGGAAGCAATCCTATTTCTATCAATAGATAACTAATCCCTAATCTAGGTGATCAAGCCAAATTAAGAATTAAGCAATCATAAATTGAAAATAGAACAACACAAGCAACTACATATGAAGAACGAAAGACAATTTTGCATGAATTAATTAAAACGTAGTTTCACGAGGGTTTCAACATCCCTAGAACAAGATAAAATAATCTACTCACTCACGGAGTTCATAAAATAACAGGAAAATAAAGAAATAAAACATAGTTCTAAGGAAAAGAGATAAGAAAGCTTAGATCTTGGATTTTTTGTCTTGGATCTTCAAGCTCTTGTTTATTGGGTGGTTTGGGGTCTCCTCTTCAAGCCTTGGAACCCTAGGATTGTGTTAATATCTTTCTTGGACGGATTTAGGTTGAGTTTATATAGGATTCCTATTTCTTGCCGCACAAGATTCTTCCTAAAATAACTCAACCGCGTCGGCATCGATAGAGCATTGACTGACGCGAGCCAGCCGTAGGCATCGACGCGCATCACTCGCTCGCGTCGTCCTGCATGTGCTTCGATCGACGCACCTTCAATCGTCGCAAAGAGTTCCGTCGACATGGCGTCGACTGACGGACCTTGAATCGACGCTACTGCAGCTTCTCATCGACTGGGCGTCGACCGACGCGACTGCAAGCAATTTCTCGGTCTGGGCGTCGACCGACGCATGCCACCTCCGGCGTCGACGCAAGTCATCGACGCACTTCTCGATTATTGGGTTTTCTTCGCCGTTTTGTTGATCCTCGTCTCTCATCTTCCTTGTGGAACGTCATTCACTTAATATAGCACCAAATACTGCAAAATAAAGAAGAAATATACAATTGGCGCTCCTCCACTCGTAATAATGAATATGTGAGAAATAAACATATATGACAATATTAAGTGCATAAAAACATAGGAATTAAACCATCAATTATCGTACAGTTTCTCGCCTATCAACAACACTAATTCCTAATTAAAAACACCAGAAAAACACCACAATTACATGCAAAATAACCACCCCACACTTATTAGTTTGTTCGTCCTCGAACCACGAAAAGAATCGAGAATGTACATGCAATTAACATTATATAAAAAGAAAAACTCTTGTGTTTATCCTAATTAATATGATAAAAGTATCAACATAAACTCGTTATCGCCAAGCATTGCTCGTATTACTCTTTCTCAAATGAAAACTAAATCGATGACTTCCTCGCAAATGGTTTTTTTAGGGTGTTCGCTCAACTCACTCAAGTGTGTTTTTTTATATATGAGGGACGTGTTTACACCCAAATCGGACAATGCATGCACCTTGTCAAAATTTCACAAATTAGAAACTCAAAATCACCCATTGTACATGACCAAACAAGAATCGAAAGAGGTCTTTGTTTCTGGTTGTAATGTTGTCTCTTTGGTAAGGTATGGAATATATGGATATAGTGGATAACACACGATCAAATTTAATCAATAACATACGAAACCCTAACTTCTACAACTCGAATCTTATGATCGCTTCACCCTTCCCAAATTACCAATCTTTCATTCAAAACCCTTTCGTACACCCATACACTTTTTTGAATTTTATTTCATAACCCTTAGAAGCTTTTTGTATTCGATTCTTTTCACTAAACTTAACCTTTTTAAACATTAGGCTTTTCACTTAAACGCACGCTTTATCACTTTTCGTGATTTGTGTTGGAGTTTATTTGTTGTTTTCCCCCTTTTTTTATATAAATATATAAGAGGCTCAAAACCCAAAACCCACAAATTGATTTCCCACACATTCCTAGCCAACTAACAACATACACTCTCATCTCACAATATATGAAGATATAAGAGCTAAAATCGAGCTCGTCTAATAAGAAACGGGGTATAGGCTTAAGGGCGCTCATTTGGGATATTTAAGTAGCTTATATATTTTGATATGGATGGGATATAGGTAATATATGTGCCTAGAAGGCATTTCCAAACTCTATCATGTACGATCAAAATCAAGCCTCCTATAGGCAATTTCCATAAAAATGCAAGCAAAACCGATAATTCACACAAGGCTACTCACTAGTTTGCACCGGGTTTTGGAAGACAAAATCAAAAGAGCTTTTAGAGATTTACAATCTTTTCACGAGTAAATATCGAGTATATATATATATATATATAGTCGGGTTTTGGACGAAGCACAAAAACTTAACTCTTTACAGAAGAAGGCATATACATGTAAAACCCCGACAAGTAAACTATTCAAACTTCTAAACATGTGGTGATTGCTCAAAAATATAATAAACTCACACAAGAAACAAAAATGACTTCAACCATATAAATGCGCAATTAGTAAGCGTCGCTTCACCAASAATGCGTCACTTCGCCAAGGCTCGAGTTAA
>BMAC01000062.1:91493-114036 GCA_014905375.1 Phtheirospermum japonicum | reverse complement strand
TACTTATGTATGTCGATGTCCAGACACCGTGACCGATGAGACGCGGTCCACATACACTAAGTACTAGTCTTAATGGGAAAGGCCTGTATCCTCATTATGGCGTAACCCTTTGACTAGGAACAAGTTCGACGAGTTACATTACGTACTAGATTATCTCACGGTTCTGCTAGACCAATCCACCGTAATAAAGTAACTTCATCAGGACCATACCTATGCAACTAGCATGGGATAAAAGATATGGAATGCCAATATGAATAAAAGATATTATTACGAATAAAAACCAATTGTATTACAAGAAAATGGTCAGACCACAGCCACAAGTTGGCTTGTTGGTCACCTTATTCTAACACTATGGACACGGTAAGATTTTTCTTCCCAACATCTATCAAACATTGAGTTGTATCCATGAATGGGAAGCCTAGCAAGATAGTGTGTTCATCTTCATCATTCTTCATCATGCCAACATCCAACACCACAAAATCTACCGGAACCACAATCCCCCCGACTTGTACAAGAACATCCTTGACCACTCCCTTTGGGTGTCTAATTGACCGATCGGCCAATTGCAAGCAAATGCGTGTCTCTTGTAAAGGAGGAAGTTCCAATTGTTCGTATATCGAAAAGGGCATCAAATTAACACCCACCCCAGAATCAATCATGCCATTAGTCACTTTTCCATTCCCGAGTGTGATATCAATACAAAACGAGACGGGATCCGCTTTCCTAAGAGCCAAGAGAGAAGTTTCACAAACCACACTCACCTCCTTAGATAGATAAATTATCTCATTCATAGCGCTCTCAAGCTTTTTGGAATAAATATCCTTGAAGATCTTAGAGTAAGCGGGCGAATTCCGGATGGCGTCTAATACGTCGGACAATAAATCTCGAAGCTTTTGAAATTTGTCATCCTTCGTATAAATTTGTAACCGGGATGGATAGGGCATGGGGGTCTTAGAAGTTAGTTCCTTGTAGGTATTTGAAGACTTGTGAAGGCCACTGGGAAGTTCCTTTGCCAAAGTGGGACCCACGTGAGTAGAATCGGGAAGAGTAATAACACTCGAGATAGAAACCACCTCCTCCTCGGACGGTGGGACAACCTTATTATCAATCACCCCACCACTTCCAAGAACCATGACCGCATGAGCTTGAGAAGGTTGGCTTGGCCATTTGTCTTTCTCATTGGATTGCTTTAGCATATTCACATCACTTGTTAATCGCCCCATTTTCATGTTTAACCCATTTGTCGTAGCCTCAAGAGCAATGAACTTAGCATCAAACGAAGCCAACATAATGAAAAATGATTGATTAACGCGCGTCATTTACGCAATAAATTTAATATTTTTATATTTCTTAACTTTCCTCCACTAACTAGTAGAAGTGGTAAGCAAAGGTCGATCCCACGAGGAGTGAGGATTAACTTGTGATTATTCATAACTAATTAAACTAACAAATTGGGGAAGAAGATGATGAACTAACTAAAGAGAACTAAATAACCAAATAAACAAAGAAATAATAATTAAAGTAAATAACATCAACTAAACAAACACGTAGAGAATTAATAAGAAACTAATAATAATGAGAAAACTTCTGTCCAAGTTCAGCTTCCACCCTCAATTGATTCATCTAACCAATTGTAATATCATAATTCACTCATCATATGAAACTAAAAGCTCTAAATAGCAACAAGCTTTGCTACTCGAACTTACCCTTACCAAATATTTAATCAAAACAAGCTCTTCAATTAAACCTAATTAATGAACAACCTAGAATAAACTCTCTAGATTTAATCCAATAAAAGCATTAGAAACCAGGCAAATAGACTAATCTAAGCAATAAACTCATAAGCTTGGTTTAATAGACTTATGTTGTATTACCCCTAATGATGCGCGACCATTAGTTGCTACAATGAAATAGAAACCACGACAATTACACGGGAAGCAGCCCTATTTCTAGCAATTGACAACCAATTCCTAATCTAGGTGATCAGTCCAAATCGGAAATATAGCAATCATGTCATGTAAATAGAGTAACACAAACAATCTCATATGAAGAACAAAATAGAAATTACGGGAATTAATTAAAACATAATCTCAACAAGGTTTCAAACTCACAAGGACCAAAATAAATAAACTACTCACTCATGGTGTTCATGAAATAATAAAAGAAAAATAAAATAGATAAACATAGTTCTTGAGTAAGAAGGGAAAAGAGGGATTAGATCTTGAATCTTAAATCTTCAATCTTCAATCTCTATGATGGATGAAGGAATTAGAACTCTAGGAAACTCCAATTCTCGTTTTTGATGAAGTATGGAAGGTCTGTATAAGTTTTCAAGACTTGTAGAAGAAGTTTCCTTCCAAAAAATAGGTTTTCTAGCGTTAGCGTCAACCATGCGTCAATCGACGCGGTCAATCAACGGCTTCTCCAGGATTGCATCAACATGGGTCGTCGATCGACGGGGGAGGATCGACATTCACAGAGAGTTTTGTCGGTTGGGTTATTGGCTTGTGGTCAATCGACGCGCGCGGCTCCCTTGCGTCGACACCGCGTTGATAGCGTCGTCGATCAACGGTCTTCGTGCTTCTTTATTTTCTCGCTGATTCACTCCTTTTCGTTTCTCGATCCTAATCGCAATGGTTACAAATCCTCCTTCAATCATAATCACACCAATCGAGCACTAAATACTGCAAAATAAGTGAAAAACATGCAATTGGTGCTCGTCCGTCCTCAAAAACATATATGCGAGAAATAAATATATATAACGATATGAAGCACATAAAAATATAGTTTTTAAACCATTAGTTACCACACAATTTCTCGCCTATCAAAATCCCCCAAACTTAAACCATTGCTTGTCCTCAAGCAATGTAGAATTAAAGCTCAAATCATATATACTACTAAAAATTGGTCATTATTCTCAGGCCTTCACACTTTCGCACAAGTAGTTACTCGAATTGATCAACTAAACTCATCCGGACTCTAGACACCCTTATATTTCTAGAAATCACAAGCGTTTCAAGCATCCACTAAAGTGATCTGAGTAGATTGGCAATCCCTTTTCGAGTACGCCACTTAAATGTACTATGGTGCCCCTTTATGGTTTGACTCTATCCATTGTTGGTTGTGATCAAATATCTCGTCCACCCATTTATTTATTTATTTCAGTTTTTTGTTGAGGCCTGCAGCTCCGCACTACTGTTCTTGACTTGATAATCATTATGATGCGCTAGATGGGAGAATCGTCTTAGTTAGGGATTTGATTTGTTGCGATTCACCTCCGAATTATTAGAATTTCAATTGGGATGCGCCTTTTGAGTATGTGCGAGAATTTATTTTGGGTCATTGAGTGTGTATTTGTTGGAAATCACCCGTAGTGTAAGCAAAACGCACTTGGTAAACCACAGATAGGCAGCAGTTTCAGCACCTCAAACTTTTATTTATTTTTATTTTTTTTTACTACACCCTGCCGATATTTCTCCAACCGGACTTCAGTAATTTCTGTTTCAACTAACGAGATATTCTCACACAAAAGCCAACTTCAAGGCCCCACACAAACTCTCATTTAGTACGGAAACCACAAGGACACCTCAACAACGCAAACAAGCTAGAATTGATGCTACACAATTGAATCACAAAAGCACTAACAATCATGCTCTTGAACTCTAAATCAAATAATGCCTAAAGACTTTAACAAAGACATAATTCGCCTAAGTTATGAAAGAAAGTACTATTAATAATATAATTCAACTTCTGGATCATTATTTTAAAATTTAAAAATTTTAGCACCACACACATCATAGATCATTAACTCCCAACTCCCCCAAACTTAAACTCTTGCGTGTCCTCGAGCAAGCATAAAAAAATCAAAATCCAACACGTAGAGAAGTAATAAGAAAATAATAATGATGAGAAAACTCCAGTCCAAGTTCAGTTTCCACCCTCGATCGATTCATCTAACCAATTATAATATCGTAATTCACTCATCATATGAAACCAAAAGCTCTTAATAGCAACAAGCTCTGCTACTCGAATTTACCCTTACCGAATATTTAATCAAAACAAGCTCTTCAATTAAACCTAATTAATGAACAACCTAGAATAAGCTCTCTAGATTTAATCCAATAACAGCATTATAAACCAGGAAAATAGGCTAATCTAAGCAATAAACTCATAATCTTGGTTTAATACACTTATGTTGTATTACCCCTAATGATGCGCGACCATTAGTTGCTACAATGAAATAGTAACCATGACAATTACACGGGAAGCAGCCCTATTTCTAGCAATTGACAACCAATTCGTAATCTAGGTGATCAATCCAACTTAGAAATATAGCAATCATGTCATGTAAATAGAGTAACATAAATAATCTCATATGAAGAACGAAATACATATTACAGGAGTTAATTAAAACATAATCTCACAAAGGTTTCAATGTCACAAGGACCGGAATAAATAAACTACTCACTCACGGTGTTCATGAAATAATAAAAGAAAAATTAAATAGATAAACATAGTTCTTGAGTAAGAAGGGAAAAGAGGGCTTAGATCTTGAATCTTAAATCTTCAATCTCCTTAATGGATGAAGGAATTGGACTCCTCTTGATGCCTTAGAACCCTAGGAAACTCCAATTCACGTTTTTGATGAAGTATGGAAGGTATTTATAAGTTTCCAAGACTTGGAGAAAAAGTTTCCTTCCAAAAATAGGTTTTCCTAAGTTAGCGTCGACCATGCGTCCATCGACGCGGTCAATCGATCGACGTTCACAGAGATTTTTGTCGGCTGGGTCTTCGACTGGTGGTTGATCGATGCGCGCGGCTCCCTTTCATCGATGCCGCATCAATAGCGTCGTCGATCGATGGGCTACCTGCTTCTTTATTTTCTCCCTGATTCACTCATTTTCATTTCCTGATCCTAATCGCAACGGTTACGAACCTTCCTTCAATCATAATCACACCAATCAAGCACTAAATACTGGGAAATAAGTGAAAAACATGCAATTGGTGCTCGTTCGTCCTCAAAAACATATATGCGAGAAATAAATATACATAACGATATGAAGCACATAAAAACATAGTTTTTAAACCATTAATTACCACACAATTTCTCGCCTATCAATATCATTTGTTGCATAATGACCATGAGATTCGGATCAGAGTGGAGTAGGAGCATTTGCCGGAATAGGTGGACGAGACAAACCCACGTGAGGAGTAACACCCGCATTTGTATTGGCATAACCAAGATTCGGATGCATGCGGTTGCTTGGATGATGAGGAGGATTATAATTCGGCGGACAAGCAAAAGGCGGCTTAGCAACACCAGGTCCTGCTTGATATCCTTGAACCCCACATACTTCCTCTGGTTGAGGCATCGGCATATAGAAAAAGGGATTTGAAGGACAATACAAGGTATCATGACCAACTATTCCACACGACGCACACAAGGGATTCGGGCTTGGTCTAGATAACTTAGCAATTTGAGCCTCCATAGTCGCCAATTTCTTTTCTAACACAAGCTCTCTAAGGGAAGAAGCTTCACTTGCTTCATTGGCATTAGAATACATCGCTCGAGAAGATTTTTGTTGAGGATTTTTTACCAAAGTGGTGATAATCTTGTGAACAACTTGAAGAAGTTGATCCTTCGTATTACCTCCCGCCGATGTATCCACCACATATTGGAGATGCGGGTCCAACGCCTCATAGAAAGTTTAGATTAAGGGCTCTTTTGCCATATGATGATGTGGACAACTCATGAGAAGATCTTGGAAACGAGCCCAAGCGGAGTGAAATGGATCATTTTTCATTTATTTAAATGAGATAATCTTGATCCTTAACTCGGTCGTCTTCTCATCGGAATAATAATGATCCAAAAATATCGCTGAGAGCTCATCCCATGTATGAATTGAATTGGAAGGGATACTCATAAACCATGACAAAGCTTTATCTTTAAGAGCATATGAAAAACATCAAAGTTAAAGATGCTCTAAACTCATCATGTTCGGACGATGGGAACTTGAGACTTGCCATAAAAATTGTCGAAGGAATTGGAGAGGATCCTCTTTAGCAAACCATGAAATATCAGAAGCCGAGCAAAATCAAGCGCTTGTATATCAATAGCCATAACCTCGGTAGGAAGTGATACACAAGATGAAATAGTCGCCCCCACGAAGGCTTTGCTAACCTCTCTCATAGCGAAGACGGTAGGGGCATTTTTGGCATTATGGCTCACACCCCCAAACAATGCAAATGAATCGAGAGTACCCTCGTGAACATTATTATTGGAACCTCCATAACACGGACCTCCACCATTACCATTAAGACTCACATTCGGAGCATGATTGAAATTATAAGCGTGAGGAACTCCATACGGGCTGAGATTTTGATTTTGGCCACCAACATTCCCATTCGAGCTAACAAAGCCTCCATTATACATATTCGGAAATTGATTGGGAACACCATAACCTCCATATGGACCATTCGGGTTCATAAAGCCGCTATACCCAACATGTTTGCACCATGCCCTCCCATGTTGGGCTAACCATTGTCGTTTCCACCATTGGCAACATGGTTTGCACCATGCCCTCCCACATTGCCAAAACCATTACCAATCATCCAATTCCCAACATGGTTTTTGCACCATGCCCTCTCATGTTAGAAATGTAACCCCCATTGCCATAAGAATTAGAAATGAAAGCATTGGAAGAGTTAGGAAAGGGTGCGGTACCTTGATGTAGGCCCATGGCGTGTCCATTAGTGGTAAAACCACTCCCTTGATTTCCTAACGCATGGTCGTGAGGGCTCGTTGGATTGGGACTTGAAGTCCCGGGCTTGTCACTTGGTGTGGATGGCTCGATAAGAACAATGGGCTCGGGAGAAGTAGATGTTCCGTTGGGATGGAGAAACGGGACAGTATTAGGAAGATTATTTGCCATGTCTTCATTAGTAGCAAAGGAAGTCTTAAATGCCTTAATCGCTCGGGATTTGAAATATAAGGAGTCAAATCATTCCCAAGAGATCTACGTCTATGCATACACTCAAGAAAAGTGTCAAATACAAAATAAAGCTATAAACTCAAAGAAACTACAAGAAAATCGAAAACCTTAACCCAGCCGAGTTACAATGGCATCATTGTGTCTTAGAAGTTTTAGTGGTGTAGTATATATAAGGGGTTCATGTGTCTTGGTATTATCGGAATTCAAGTGCTCGCAGGAATCAATGGGTTTTTAGCTTGAGAGATTAAGTGAGAAAACGAAAAATAAACGGAAATACACGAAAAAATTATGACGAACTATGAAAAGTAAAGCAAGTATTTCAGATTCCTCGTGCGTATGCCAAATTGAAATTGCAAGCAATAATCAAAATAAGCAATAAAAATCAGAGAAACAACAAAGTACAAGCATGAAAACCTAAGGTACAACTATGCATGCATGATCATGAAATTTAAATAATGCGAATCAACAAAAATAGAAAGCACCAATAGAAAGAGCAATAAAATTTGGCGTGAAAGTTAAAAACTTTTCAAAAAATAACTAGAAACAAAGAGTAGATCTAGGATTGAACATAACACCATGTATGAAAATAAAATCCAAAATCAAGCATATGAAATACTTAAAATAAAAACGATCAAGGACCCAATCTATGATCAAGGTGTTTCACTCACCTAGATTTCATAACCAAATCACAAATCTAACAAGAAATCTAAGAGCTAAGGCAAAATGCATAAATTGAATAACAAGCAAGAAATTGAAGAACAGTGAAGAAAATTAAGGAAACTTACTTGAATTAAGAAAGAGAAACACAAACTTGAATGAAATTACAATTCAAAATAAAAATCTAATTGATGACTTGAATTCTTCTTGAGCTTACAAACCCAAGGAAAAGCTTGAAATTAAATCAAAGAATTAGAGAGAGAAGTTAGATCCAAACCCATGCATGAGTTGGGAGGAGAATGTGTTTTTGAGATAATGAGAGATCTAACTATTTATACTAGGTTTAACTAAGGATAAATTGGTCAAATTAGCCTTAAAGTCTTGGATTTCCCGGGTTTGACGAAGGTTGACCCGAAATGACCTTGGCTTGATATTTGGAGTAGGTTGGCACAAGGTTGGCGTGGGCACAGGCATGGGCACAAGCTGGGCGCTTGGCATGCGTGGGCACAGGCTGGGAACTTGGCATGCGTGGGCACAGGCGTGGACACAGGCTGGGTGCTGGTGTTGGCGCACATTGGCTTGGGTTGGCGAGACTGTTAGCATTGTTGTTGGTGCGCGATTGGGTGATGCTTGGCCTAGGAGCACTGGCATGGTTTGATGCAACTTTTCCTAGGGGCGCTGGCATGGGTTGGCGCATCTTGGCCTAGGGGTACTGGCATGGGTGCTGGAATGCGCCAAGGATCCTGGCGTGAGTCTTGGCGTGGTTTGGCATGTCTTGGCGACCATCCTAGAATGTTTTGCCATTTTGGAGCTAGATTGTGGCATGGATTTAGGCGCATCCTACACGTTTTGGCTTAAGGGCTGACTCATTAGGATATATCTCTATTGGGTATCATGTAAGGCATGACTTACATAGTATATTGGGTGTTGGCTCAAGCTATCGGTTCTGACTAGCACTGTACTGATTGTCTCTATCGACACGGCCAAGTAAAGGCACAATGGTTTGCCTTGTTCGGGCTTGTGTAGAGTTAGTGTTTCCATCAAAGTTCTTCAAGTATTTAGAGGCTTTCTGGCATTCTGCACTCCACTATAATTTCTTGTATTTCTTGATTACATTGAAAAAGAGGTTACATTTATCTGTTGACCTTGAAATGAATCAGTTTAGTGCGACCATCTTTCTTGTCAGGATTTACACTTGCTTCACACTTCATTGTGGCTCTAGCTCGACAATGGCTTGAGTTTTATCCAAGTTGGCATCTATGCCTCGTTGTCTTAAAATGTAGCTTAGGGATATTTTAGAACAACCCCGAAGGTGCATTTCATTGGTTTTAGCATCATGTTATGTGCTTGTAAGATTTTGAACATCTCTTTGAGGTGTTCCATGGTCTTGTTGATCAAACTATCAAATATCTTGTTCACCTTTCATTGGTAAGTTGCCTCTGCTTTCTTTAACCCAAAGAGCATCATAGAGTAACAGTACAATCCTCTGGAAGAGAAGAACGAGGTGTGCTCCTCGTACTCCGGGTGTATTTATCTTTGGTTGTAGATGAAAAGAAGCATCCATGTAGCTCATAAGCTCGTGTCTTTAGGTTGCATCGACCAAGTAGTTTATGTGGGGCAGTGTTTAGTTATCTTTTAGGTGGACTTTTTTCAAGTCAGAGAAATTGATACATAGCCGCCACTACCTAGTCACCTTTTTGATGAGGAGTGGGTTCGACACCCCAAAAGCATATTTACTTCCGTGATGAACTTTTTATCCAAGATCTTAATAACCTCGACCTCTAATGCCCCGTATTTGTCTAGTCCTAGCTTCTTTCTTTTCTAGATGATCGATCGCACAATTTTGCCAATGTGGAGCCTATGGCATCCTCATTGTGGGTCTATTCCCATCATATCGGCATGAGTCTAGGCAAAAACATCTTTGTTTCCTTTGAGAAAGTTGATTAATTATGATCTGGAGAGTTCCTTTAGGTTGTGACCGATGTGGAGCTATTTGTTATGATTTATCTCATCCATCAGAATCCAGTCGAGCTCTTTGACTAGCTCGACATGTATTACCTTTAGCTTGAGAGCTGGCTTTCTAGTGTCTAACTTGTCTTTGTAATCCATGTGCCCTTTTCCAGGGTGATGCCCTCTTCCACTTTCTTTGTGTGGATTGGCTTCTTAATCGACCAAATCATCAACTTTTGGCCCCTCATCTATTATGATCAGAATATTTTCTATTCGGGGTTCGTTGGTCTTCTTCCACCTCAATTCTACTTTTGAACGTACTCATACTTATGCCCTTCTCTTCTTTCAACACATCCACTAATTCCCCGTCCTTGCATTCTTATTCTCCCTCAAGGAAAGCTTCTTCTTCCCTTTCCAGGATTTCCTTTCTAGCTCGGCCATATTAATGCACCTGTTCCGTAGTATGTAGTCACATTCTTTTTATATAATGTGACCAACTCAGTGTTCACCTATGATCCCAAATAAGTTTACAAAATAGTGGTACATTGAGAGCGCTCCCTTGATATCATATAGAGTGTTCCTTCCATTCAGTGTATTATACACGATGTGTGCATCAATGATTCTGAACGTCAAGTTTATGGTCTTCCTTTAGATCCCCATGCCATACTCAATAGTTTGATCTATCTCCCCTATGGTTGTCATGGGTTCTCCACTAACCCTCGTATTATGTTGTTTCATGTATTGATTTACTTCTTTTGCACATTCATCTTTCGAAGTGTGTGCCAGTAGATGAGTATGCTCCCGGGTCAATCATGATCCTGTGTATTTCGATCCTCAAGATGTATATTTTTATGACTATTGCGTCAGACTTTGGGGGGATGAGATAAAGGGCTTTCAACTCGTGAAAGGAAAAGATTTCGTTCAAATTATTATACTCCTCTGGCCTGCCTTTTACTTGATAGATCATTGTGTCGAGCATGTTCACCTTCTAATATGATGTTCTGGCTTTCTCTTAGCAAGGCTTTCCTCTCCTTTTTAGATCATCTTTTCCCAACCCAACTCGTATTGGTAATATCATGATTTCTGGTTGGCCCTGGTGTGGGCGGGGTGGCAACTACATGCGGTTGTTTGGTCTCAGGTCTAGTCAACCTATGTTCTTGGTAAAATGCTAGAGCTTCCCACCATCGTAAACTTTATCTAGAGCCCTCACTAAGGCATGGCATTCTTCTTCTATGTGGCCTATAAAACCATGGTAGTCATAGAAGCGCTTCTTATCAAGCATGGATGAATCCTTTTTGATTGGTCTCGAAGAAAATATGTTGTTGATATCCTAGATGTGCTGGTAAGTCGTGGTTTCCGTGAATAAATATATAAATATATACTTGGCCATCAGATATTTGTTCCTTTCTTAGAGGGGTTTCATGGATAAGAATTTTGAATTAGTTGATCCTCTTTCGGTCAACAATTTTCTTGGCACTTTTTTCTTGTCGAAAGAGAACTATTCGGCCGCAACTTGTGACACCACTATGGATAAGAATGTTTGGCAGGTCAGGGGCTTATTTGCATTGAAAATTCACTTGAATAAGGTTTTTTCAAGTAGGCAAGCCTGTCCAGAGATGATCTTCAAGTCTTTCGAGCAAGTCTCGCATTCTATGACCACTTGTACTGCGTGATATAGCTTTTGAGTGACTCACCAAATGATAGAAAACCCTTGAGATCGTCTCGTGGGGGAGGGGGGTGCTTGCTTTAGCAGATATGAATTTGGTTTAAAAGTTTGACATTGACTAGGGCCACGAGTAGATCGACTCTTGAGGTAAGGTCCTGTACCAGTATAGTGGGCGCTCGTCTAGTGTCAGAGAGAACATACGATAGTAACTGGCCTAGAAAATGTTGTAAAGTTCCATGAGGTTCTGGTAATGACTCAAATGTGACTTTAGGTCAAAATCCATGGTGTAGAGTGGGATCTGGGGGATATTCAAGTTATCTAGCAAGATTAATAACCTAATCTTGAGTTACCATGGGAAGTTAAGTAGTTCAGAGAGAGCTCGTCGGGGTTTGGCTGGTATATCGACCTTTATTTTAGCTTAATGATATTTTGCTTCATGAACTCTAGGTCTGCAAAGTTATCCTTTGGAGGCTGGTATGGCTCGTTCTAGGCATGTGGCCTCTGGTCCTCATGTTGACCATGTACCTCGGTCTGGCCCTTACTATAGATGAATCTGGCTAGCTCCCACCCCGGACTCCTGCTGGTTTTCTTTCCTAGTTTGTTGAAGACATTTTTGTTGGAGAATGTCTCTTAGATATAATGCGACCTCGTCATTAGTTACTTATAGATTGAATCAGCATCGTCACAGATTTTCCTCTTGCCTTGGTTAATGTCACTTCTTTTTTGTGGGTTGGACTCGAGTTGTCCTTCTGATAGATCAAATTGCACAAGTCGTCTTGTGATAGTTTCTGGGAAAAAGATCGTTTGGGTTGCTTTCTTGATTGCGGACTCCATCTCCTTCGTGAAGGTGGGATGCTTAAACAAATAAACGAGTGTGCTCTAATCCAGGCTTAGCTATCTGAATTGAACAATTTGTTCATGGTCGTCTCTATTTTGACTCTTTCTTGATGGGGATTTTCAGATAGATTCATTGTGAAAAACAGTAAAATGGAAAGAAATTGAGGGTTTCTTGAAACTGAATATCTTTCCAAGTTGTGGTATTGACAATAAAGCGTATGAAGGGCTGTGAAAATAACAAAATATAGAAAAGGCGAGCTAACAATAGCTAGTCTAACAGCTATTTATGGATAAATTTAACAAGGTCTCTCCTCTCGCGACATTTGTTGATGCTAAAAATTTGGTAAACAAGAAATATAAAACAAATAAAAACACGCAAGAAAAACAGTAACGAAAACCAAAACCCAAGTGGATAATGTGAGAGAAGTTTATTGCTCCGACCTGAAAAAATGCCCACACTGAAAGCTTGCTCTCCTCTAGAAATTATCCCAACCTGCTTCATAGAAACACGTTAGAAAGGACCACCAGAAGTAGTTTCGGTGGAAAACTCTCTGATGCTTAAGTTAATTAAGCGAATTTGGTATCGGAATAGTTCTAGTGAGAATGCTCGGAATGTTCTCTCTTTGCCAACCTTGAGGCCAAGATATTAATCCTCACTAGGTGGGGGCCTTTCCGAGATCCTGGAAACAAACCCGTGAATCTTGGGCCTTTATTTAGGATGACCTGATCAGGTTAGTCTCTTGTGGCATGACTTGATCAGGCAATGAGGTCAAGAAAAGCTAGGACCAACCCTGTTATTAGTTACCTCACATTCTTGATCCGACTTCAATAAAACCTTGTCCCTAAGGTTGAGATCAGGTTAGGATGTATTTTCTTACATCCCGAGGCCTTCCTTCCACTCTTTTTTCTATGCCGAAATATCAGATCAGGTCAGGCATTAATATCATCTTACTCGTACTGACGACCTGATCTTAGTAGAATCTTGTCGAGGAATCCTAGCCAGGTCAGGATATACTTTATCAGGCAATAAGCTCATCTCTGTCACTTCTTAGAATATTAGTTCAGGTCATCCCAACCAGATCAGATTGCGTTACTTAATAGCTCGCCTTTTGCCCGAGCTAGGAACGATTAGGTCATACCAATCAGTTCCCCCCACCCCACCCCACCCCACCCCATAAATGGTTGGGGTGAGCTGCAACGCCTCGTATTCCACCCACACGGTTGGGATTCATAACACTTCTCCTCAAGTAATGTACTTTGACATGCATTAAATGCACAGATCCCTCCAAATCTTCCTTTCCCAAAAAGTTTGTTTTCAAAGTGTATCACCTTCCTTATTTCGCAATCTATTCCACTTTCCTACTCTATTCTACTTTATCTTTTCCTCTCGAGAACTTTTGCATCATCTTCTCCAATCAAGGATTTTCTCACCTTAGAACCAGGTATATTTTTTTATATTTTCCTGCAACTTTTAATTATGTCTGCTTCTGCTTCTTCTGATTCCTCATCAATTCATCTATCATCATCTCCTACGACGCTGTCCATTTCTGTTGAACATGATCATCTTCCCCCCGGTGAGGACTAGGACAATATTGTTTCAACCATCAGCAACCAAACCCTGCGGGAGATACGGTCCAAATTTGCCATCTCTGATGAATTCTCCTTTACTAACCCAGATTCTGGGGAGAGGGCATCCCGACCTCCACCGGACCACTTAACCATTTTTCGTTTATCAATTCCAAGCGGGGCTGGTCTTCCCGTCCACCCCTTTATATTAACAGTTTCTCAGATGTACCAGATTCCGGTACATCAGTTTATGCCCAATGCTTTTAGAAAAATGGTAGGGTTTCACATGGCAGTGAGATTTTCTAGGCTTGTACCCACGACCCAATTGTTCTATTCTTTATTCCAAGACAAGAGCTCATCTTATGGCTTTTTCTATCTATCTGCCCAAGCTGGTATCCAATTTCCGATCGAGAATCCTTCCTCAGACAAGGCCTAGAGGAAGAAGTTCTTTTTTGTTCATTGCTCGAGCAGTTGGGGCTTCTCCCCCTTGTCGATTAGCACTCTCCCAGCTCAGGCCCAGTTGTCCAGAGGAGACCGCTCCCCCTCTTTGGAAAAAATCATCCACACCCTAAACCCAAACGTATTTCCCCTGTCAAAACTCCTCACAACACCTATCCGGAGCTTCTTCAACTCCCGAGAAGAGAGCGGCCCGTTGGCTCCCGAGATTGGTATACCAAAAGAGCTCAACCAGCTTTACCTCCCTATTATTTTTCATACTTAGGAACTTAATACCCCTTCTATAAATTTCTCCATTTCCCCCTTTTTTCATACTTATTTATTATGGCAAATCTCTCCTCCAGTCACAATAATGAAAAAGAGGATGGTCACGCTTCTCCAGGGAGGTGCCCCCAGTACCGAGAAGAGCCCTCTTGGCGAACCTGCTAGAGCTGTCGTATCGGCCGAACCCGAATTATGGCCAGTCCAGAGGGAACGACGAGGTTAGAGGGGACAGTTAGGCCGGAGGGAACAGCCCGGCCAGAAAGGGTGATTAGCCATGACGTTGATCTGACCACCCACTCCAACTCCGAGGCCGAATGCGCACTTGCCTCATGCAAACGTGCTCGCTCTAGCAAACCTTCCAGAGCTGCCGTATCGGCCGAACCCAAATTATGGCCAGTCCAGAGGGAACGACGAGGTTAGAGGGGACAGTTAGGCCGAAGGGAGTAGCCCGGCAAAAAAGGGTGATCAGCTATGACGTTGATCTGACCACCCACTCCAACTCCAACAACGAGCGCGCACTTGCCTCATGCAAACATGCTCGCTCTGGCAAAGGGGTGGTCCTTTCGGGGCCCAAGGTGGTCACCCCTAACAAGAGCTTCTTCAATAGCTCCTCTATTCAAGACTGCCCGGGAAACGTGGCAGTTCACTTCATTAAAGGGTAGTCTTCTTCTGTCGATCGTCAAACCTTGGAGAAGTGGACGGACCATGAGCTAATAGAGTATTTCTGCCAAGATGAGGCTAAGGTCGGGGTCTCACTGCTCTGTTTACTTTCTTTTTGCCTCAATTGCTATTTTACTTATTCTTTTTTTCTTCTTTTTAGGCTGTTGTTAAGAAGGCCGCACTAGTGGCGTGGGCCAAAGGATCCTCGATGAATGTCAATCTGACCAAGGAACATGCAGCCCTATAAGAGAGAGAGAAGAGGTTGATCGCCCATATGAAGGAGAGGAGTGCTGAGCTGAAGGTTGCCCAGACTGAGCTACAGAAAGCTCAAGAGTTGGAAGGAAAGACCTGAGCCCTGGTGTTCATCCAGGCAGAAGAAGCTAAGGAAAACATCAGGGAAGCCCGAGCCCAGGGTCGTGCTGAAGGTCAAGCTGAAGGGCGGGTCGAGGGTCGAGCTAAGGGGCAAGCTGAGTTCCTCAACTCAGGGGAAGGGCAGAGGCTTATTCAGCTGACCAGGGAGATAACTAGGTGAGCCTTTCTCTATTCTATTGAGTTGTACGACATTCTGGTTCCTTAGGCTGAGGTCTTCTACCATTTTGGCCTGGACGCTTGTTTTGCATGTAATTGTTGTGTTTTTCCTCGTGTTTTTAATTAGGATTTTATGTTGATTTTAGTAGTTTTTGAGTCGAGTTTTATTAGGTTTTTCGTTTGTTTTTTCATTTTGTTGTTTTTCATGTTTCTTTTTTATTTTCTACTTAATATGATTATTTTAATCATAATTAATTAATTTTATGTTTAAATTAGGTATTTTGAAGTATTCTGGTCTGGATATGGTCGAGTATGGGCTTACGATTGGAGTTTTAGCGGAATCGGGGCTCGAATTGAAGAATTATGGCTGACATTGGGTACGTGATACGACACTGGGTTACCCAGTGTCCGACAGCGCCGGCCGACAGCGTCTGCCGAGAGCTGCCGAGACTCAGTGCCCACGCCTGCCGAGCACCTGCCGGGCCTGCCGAAACTCAACGCATCACCTGTCGAGAGCAGTCGATCGACTGCCGAGAGCTGAATCGACTGCTTAACAGAGAGTTGCCGCTCACCACCCGTCCTGCCGAGATCAATCAATCGACTGCCGAGCCAGTCGATCGACTGCGCGCCATGCCTGCCGAGTCCCGCACGCAGCTGTCGAGCACTGCACGTAACTCCCGCCGAGACCCGTGCGCACCTGCCTGCACGCTGCCGATCGCCTGCCGACCAGCGCTGAGTCCTGCCAAGCAAGCCCGCCCAGCGCCAAGCCATCTCGGCCCATGTCGAGCCACCTTGCAAATTTGCCGAGCCAATCGAGCCAAACTCGACCCAAAAGGTCTATTTTGACCATTTTGGGTCAAATTTGGTCAATACATGGAAATCCAAGCTCATATAGAATAATTGACCCATTTACCCCTATTTAACTTGTATAAATAGAACCTCTCTTTCATTTTGTAAGACACCTCTCATTTTTCTCCCTACCCAAGCAGGGTTTAGGATTAAAAAAATCCTCTCTCTAGTTTTTAAGATCTAATTTCTCTCTCTTAGGTTTTAGATTCAATTTCAAGCTTTGATGTAATTTCTTTTCCAGATTTAGATTTACTTTCATGCTTGGCCTTGGGTTTGTAAGCCTAAGAAGAATCCAAATACTCCTTTGGATTGTTACTTTTGATGCAATTTAATTCAAGCTTTGTTTCATTTCCTAATTCAAGTAAGTTTCCTTTCAATTTCATGTTTTATGCTTTAATTCCATGCTTTGTTCTTCATTTCCATGCTTGTTCTTCATGTTATGATTTTAGCCTTAGCACCTTGAATTCATGATGAAACATATGAATTGGCTATGGAATCTATATAAGTGACACATCTAGATCATAGATCGGCTCTTGGATCGTCTTGGTTTTGAGTTTTTCACATGCTTTATTTTGAATTTTATTTTCATACATAGTTTTAGGTTAAATCTTAGATCTAGGTTTTGTTGCTTGTTATTTTCCTTAAAGTTTTGAACTTTCTTGTTAATTTCCATTGCTCTTTACATCCATGCTTTCAATTTTTGGTAATTTGCATTATTTAGGATTTTATGCATAGTTGTACCTTGTGCATGCATGCTTGTACTTGGTGAAACATTGCATTTTCTTGCTTATTTCCATTACTTGCTTGCATTTACATATTGAGGTACACAACGAGGCATCCGACCAACTTGCTATTTCAATTTCTAGCTTAGTTTAGATAGGTTAATTGCTTTATTTTCATTTTCCTTTTACTTTTAAAGCTCGAAACACTTTGATTCTTACAATCGAATCGATTTCTGATAATACCAAGCCATGAACCCGTTGATTCATTTCAACACCACGAAAAATCTACAAACAACGCTCAGGCAAAATGGTCTAAGGAAAATCCATCTAATCCCTTTGACCGCTCCATCCCCTTAAAGGATCCTCCAGAGCCCACCAGCTTCACCTATGTTAAAGAGGATGATCAACTTCACCAGCTCGGGGCCCCTGAGTTCGCCGAACGTGTTCGTCAAGCCTTTCGAGCCTCTTCTTTGAACCTCTCCCCCCCTAAACAGTCGCTGACCTTAGCCTTACCAGCGACTGTGTCTTCTCCCACCTTTGACAACTTGGACGAGCTTTTGAGCAGGGCCCCGTTTGAGCAGGATTTCGGAAAAGTTGTCAGGGTGACCGAGCAAATTGGGGGAGAGCTGAACACCAAGGATTATAGGGCGTGGGTTGTTTATTTGCTCGGGACTATTTTCGTAGTCTGGTCTGTATTTTTGAGCCTGTATTTTTAACAATATTCTACTTTGTTTCTATTTTGTCTATTTATGCTTTTAGGGTTTCCGCGAATGCAGGAAGTCGTAGTACTATCTGTACTGTCTATTTTTCTATAAAATCCATCTTTTCCACGCTCACTTTTCATTATGGTTTCATACTCCTTACTCGAAGAAATCGATATTGTTTTGCATGTAATCGTTGTGGTTTTTCTAGTATTTTTAGTTAGGGTTTAGCGTTGTTTTTAGTCATTTCGAGTCGTTTATTCTAGTTCTTAGGTCATTTTCTTGTTAGTTTTCTCTTTGTCTTTAAGATTACGATATGTGAAATGTTTGTGCTATTTTTGGGTTTTTAAGTTTGAATTCTTGTTTTGTAGGTGGCTAAAAGGATTACATTCGCTCGGTGGATATCTCAGTTGTCGTAATACAAGCATAACTCCAAAAACACTTGTGCCATTTGCCTCCACCTTATACCATTGGAAAGCTGAGAGAAATATATAAAACTATTGTGGTTACAACAATTCCAAATTCTGAGTCTAAGAGTGGTATAAACCAGCTCTAAGTGGAGACAGTTCATCATCGCCTCGCTTGTGGCAGGTTTTAGTGCGGAGCCTATAACTCTCGGAGGAAAATTCCAAATGACACAAATCAAACTCCAGATGATAGCCAAGAGGAAGGTCGAATTTAATATGAAGACATCGTTGGCTGATTCCGTATATTCTTCAGTCGATGGACTGGATTTCTATCGATTGACTGCTCGACAGAGAGTTTGGCTCTTCGAGACTGGGCAGTCGATCAACTGCTTTGTCAGTCGATCGACTGCGGCGCTGAGACTTTAGGATTTTTGAGCTTTTTTGATGATTTTGCCCCTACAAACAACTATAGAAAGCCTACATCTTGCACCTATGAAGAGATCACTCCCCTCCCAACCCAAGCTAGGGTTTGGGATCAAAATTACTCTCAAGCTATTGGATAATTCTCTTTCCTTAGGTTTTAGATTCAATTTCAAGATTTGATGTAATTTCTTTTCTAGATTTAGATTTATTTTCATGCTTGTAAGCCTAAGAAGAATCCAAATACTCCTTTGGATTGTTACTTTTGATGCGATTACATTCAAGCTTTGTTTCATTTCTTAATTCAAGTAAGTTTCCTTTTAATTTCATTTTTTATGTTATAAACTATTACAACTCTGAGTAGAGCACGAACAGGTAAGTAACTAAATAACACAAAACTGGAAAAGAGATCAAAAAACAATATTTAGAGTCGAGTCGAGAAAATCTCTTCCCGCAAGACGATATTGCCCCGGTAGTGCTCTTCGGTTTAGGCAATTCGTCCCCAAAGGAAAAACGACTTTTCGTCTCTGGTTTAACAGCACTGTTCGAAACCAGAGCTCCGGCGAACTAAAAGAAACTGGATTGAGCTATGAAAGAAAGAAAAAAAWKCAGAAGCAATATGCAGTGTATGTTTGTTACTTTTCAGGTGTTCCAGGTGCTATTCGTGTATGGAAAGTAAAAAGTGAACTGGAGTTTCTCACCCTTTTATAGGGTTGCCATCTGGGAGGTTACAGCACTATTAAAGATGTTCTTAAACGCATCCAAACACTCAGCATCATCCAGCATGAACCTGGACGGGTTCAGCGTGAKGATGCAGAAGTCAGCCAGGAGACTGGTCAAAGAAACYTCTCCATGCATCATTAAGACGCATGACTTGAACGGTCAGGAGTTTTCAGACGTTTGAAAACGTACGTAAATGAGTCAGGGGTCCAACCGCACGTGGCTAAAAAGTAAGCCAGGGTTAAACAAGAACCAGGACCCACTCAGACCATCTCAATCGGACCAATTGCCCAAGACCCAAGACCCAAGTCCCAAGCCCAGGCCTAGAGCCCAGGACCGGGACCGGTCTCGGATCCGCTCGGCTCCGCCGAAGGCGGACTGTCGAACCCAAGTCCAAGAGCCCGCGTGAACTTCGTTTACACAAAGCCCACACCACTCTCTGGCCCACTTGATGTACATTAAGGAAATGTAATCATTTTTAAACTCTCTTCCACATTGACTAACATTCAATGTGGGATAACCGATAAAGCAATAAAGCAAACCGTTCAACTTCCAAGCATCATTTCTCACTCACCAATAAATGGATTTGAGAAATTCAAAATGTTACGATTATCTACACGACACGTAAAATAATCCTATACAATTCATTTAACATGAATTATCGCTGTACCATTTAATTAGAATTAATCCAATTTACAARAATCCCCCACATGAGTGAGAAACTCCAAAAACGAAATGCATGAATGCAAATACATAGCTCAGTACTTAAGAGACAATAGAGAATAGGGATAAGTGGCTTGTGGCCTTGAACCCTCCTTAGTTAATACTACCGAGCATACCGGCGGATTAGTGAACATAATTCTTGAACTATTCCCCTTTGTGTATACTAGACAGTAGTACCAACTTACTAAGGTCTCAAAATTCTTCCGTTCTCACATTTGTGTCCTTTTCTGGCCATGGACAACTTCTTTGGATTCATAAGCTTCAGTAGAAGCGGCCCTCACTTCTCGCTTACATAGGTGATTCTTCAAATCAGCATTCTGTCATACTCAAGTCAAAGAACTGGACAAGAATCATTAAAAATCTGAGATTTAACCTCACCACGTGACAGATTATAAACTCTATTTTTACGTTAAGGAATAGGTTCGTAGAGTTTTACTTACCCAGACTCTTGCAGTTTAGTTTTCCCATTGAACCAAGTTTGTGGGATCTCCACTCATCATGGTTGGGTTTCCACTACAATCATCTTTAAGATGTGGATTTCACTCCCATTCCTTCTAGCAACTTGTACATCTGATCTCGAGCTATGTTCTTAGTGAATGGATCCGCTAGATTATCTATCGACCTTACGTAGTCAACAGAGATAACCCCACTCGATAACAGATGTCTCACGTTGTTGTGTCTTCGACGAATATGTCGAGACTTCCCGTTATACAAACCACTTCTTGCCCTCCCAATAGCAGCTTGACTATCGCAGTGAAGCATAACAGGCGGCACGAGTTTCTCCCAACATGGAATGTCTTCWAAAAAYTTACGAAYCCATTCTGCTTCTTCACCCGCTTTGTCCAAAGCGATGAACTCAGATTCCATGGTGGATCGGGCTATACATGTCTGTTTAGTGGATCTCCAAGAAACAGCTCCTCCCCCTATTACAAACACATATCCACTTGTAGACAAAGAGTCCTTTGTGTCGGATATCCAGTTTGCATCACAGTAACCTTCAAGTACCCTGAGGTGTCTTCCAAAATGTAGCCCAAAGTTTAGAGTATACTTTAAGTATCTCAAAACTCTCACAAGCGCTTTCCAGTGTTCTCCACTTGGGTTGCTTGTATATCGACTCAGTTTGTTTACCGAGCAAGCTAGATCAGGTCTTGTACAGTTGGAGATGTACATCAAACATCCAATGATCCTAGCATAGTCCTTCTGAGCAACAGGATCGCCTCTGTTCTTACTCAAGTGAACGTCGAGTTCCATAGGTGTCTTTGCTGGAAGACTATCGTGTGCATTGAATTTCTTGATCACTTTCTCAATGTAATGAGATTGTGACAATACAATTCCATCTGGAGTTCTAATGATTCTTATGCCAAGAATAGTGTCAGCAACTCCCAGATCCTTCATGTCAAAATTTCTTTTTAGCATGAGTTTCGTCTCGTTAATCACTTGTAGGTTGCTGCCCATGATTAACATATCATCTACATAAAGACATACTATAACAAATTTGTCATTAGTATTCTTAATGTAGACACACTTGTCGCACTCGTTTATCTTGAAACCGTTTGACATCATCACTTCGTCAAATTTCAAGTGCCATTGTAAAGGTGCTTGTTTCAAGCCATATAATGACTTAACCAGTTTGCACACCTTTCTTTCTTGTCCAGGTTTAACAAAACCTTCGGGTTGTTCCATGTAAATTTCCTCTTCTAACTCGCCATTTAGAAAAGCTGTTTTTACATCCATTTGGTGAATCTCTAGATTGTGCAAAGCAGCAATCGCTAGAAGCACCCGGATTGAGGTAATTCTCGTCACAGGAGAGTATGTATCAAAGAAATCATAACCCTCCTTTTGGAGAAATCCTTTCACACCAAGCAACCATACGTGGTATTCTTAACTGATCTTACCGTGAAGGCTGTAAACCTTTAGGAAGTAAATGGATTCTGAAACGAAAGTTCAGAGCTGATGGATCAATCGATAAGTATAAAGCTCGTTTGGTTGTGAAAGGATTTTCTCCAAAAGGAGGGTTATGATTTCTTTGATACATACTCTCCTGTTACGAGAATTACCTCTATCCGGGTGCTTCTAGCGATTGCTGCTTTGCACAATCTAGAGATTCACCAAATGGATGTAAAAATAGCTTTTCTAAATGGCGAGCTAGAAGAGGAAATTTACATGGAACAACCCGAAGGTTTTATTAAACCTGGACAAGAAAGAAAGGTGTGCAAACTGGTTAAGTCATTATATGGCTTGAAACAAGCACCTTTACAATGGCACTTGAAATTCGACGAAGTGATGATGTCAAACGGTTTCAAGATAAACGAGTGCGACAAGTGTGTCTACATTAAGAATACTAATGACAAATTTGTTATAGTATGTCTTCTAATTATTAACAATCCCCACATGAGTGGAGAAAACTCCAAAAACGACATGCATG
>BMAC01000062.1:54852-80934 GCA_014905375.1 Phtheirospermum japonicum | reverse complement strand
AATGTGGGATAACCGATAAAGCAATAAAGCAAACCGTTCAACTTCCAAGCATCATTTCTCACTCACCAATAAATGGATTTGAGAAATTCAAAATGCTACGATTATCTACACGAAACGTAGAATAATACTATACAATTCATTTAACATGAATTATTGTTGTACCATTTAATTAGAATTAATCCAATTTACAATATTTTATGCTTTATTTCCATGCTTTGTTCTTCATGTTATGCTTTTTGCCTTAGCACCTTGAATTCATGTTAGATCTTAGGAATTGGATTTGGATTCTAGATGAGTGACACATCTAGATCATAGATCAAGTCTTAGATCATCTTGATTTTGAGTTATTCTTGTACTTTATTTGCAATTTTATTTTCATGCATAGTTTTAGGTTAAATCTTAGATCTACTCTTTATTGCTTGTTATTTTCCTTATAGTTTTAAAATTTCGTGTCAACTTTCATTACTCTTTATATCCATGCTATCAATTTTTGATTATTTGCATTATTTAGGATTTAATGCATAGTTGTACCTTGTGCATGCATGCTTGTACTTGGTGAAACAATTCTTGTTTTTACTTGTTTTCATTAATTGCTTGCATTTTCATATTAAGGCATCCTACCAATTTGCACTTTCATTTTCTAGGATAGTTTAGATAGTTTAATTGCTTTACTTTCATTTCCCTTTACTTTTCCAAGCTTGAACACATTGAATTCTTCGATTGAATCGAAATCTGATAATACCGAGCCAATGAACCCGTTGATATATTTCAACACCACGAAACTACACTTTAGATATCTTGAAGAAGAAAAACCTTTCTTTTTTCAACGAGAATTTTCACCTTTCTGAGAAAAATGCTCAACTTCGCGAAAAGTTCTTGCAATTACACAAACTCTTAGAAAGGAAAAGGTAGAAGAAACGTCATTACAAGCACGAATGGGCGGAGCTTCGCCAGCTCAATCGTCAACTCCAAGAGGAAAGGGCTGATTTTCTTGAATCAGTGTGTCGTCTTACCACCGTCGCCGGTGAAGCTCATTTTGCAACCGAGCAAGCAGATAAGTACCGCCAATGCCTTCATGAGACCAAGTGGGAGATATGGCGTGTTCGGAGAGTTTTAGCTACTTATAAGAGGACCTCCTCATCACATCCCTTATGCTTGTGCGATTTAACTCTATCCTGATGTATTTCCATGCCTTGCAATTTCTCTGAATAATGCCAGTATTCCTCTTTTCTACGCATTGTATTTGGGTCAACTAAGATTTTAAAAGGTTTTTTGACCTTTGAATATACTCCTGGGCTCTTTCCTTTGCCTTTTGTTTAATTATTCTAACATTTCTATAATGTTCATTTCTGACAATCAGGTCAGGTTTTTGGGGCATCCGTCCTTTAGCCATTCATGGCTAAAAAATTTTAAACTTACAATCAGGTCAAGTATTTGGGGCATCCGCCCTTTAGCCAATCAGGGCTAAAAATTCTTAAACAGACAATCAGTTTAGGTCTTTTAGGGATATCAATCCCTTAGGCTAATCGGGCCAATTTTGGGGGCTCATGCCCTTAATTGACCATCAGGTCAGGTCGGACTTGGGATATCCATCCCTTGGCCAATCAGAGCCAGAGTTTTGGGGCTCATGCCCTTAACTGACAATCAGGTTAGGTCTTCTAGGGATATCGATCCCTTGGCCAATCGGGCCAAGATTGTTGGGGCTCATGCCCTTAGCTGACAATCAGGTCAGGTTGGATTAGGGATATCCATCCCTTGGCCAACCGGGCCAGAATTTTTGGGGCTTATGTCCTTAACTGACCAGGTCAGGTTGCTATGTAACACAGATGTTTAAGCATAACTTTTATAAATAATCTTACATATTAACCTTACATATAGTGTTTTTCGTAAGTTTGTTATATTCCACGCTCGTGGAAATATTTCTCCATCTAACTGTTCCAATTTATAAGCTCCACCGACGAGAAATTTTGTGACCTTATACAGTCCCTACCACGCAGCATCTAGCTTTCCCTTAGCGTTTCCCAAGTCTGCTCAGCGGAGAACCAGGTCTCCCATTTTGAAAGTCTCTTGACCACTGACTTTTATAAGTCGCACAAACTCGCCCCCGCATATGCTCCATTCTTACAGCAGCTCGTTCACTCTTGTCCTCCACCGAATCCAAGGCATCTTGTATCAACATCTCGTTCTGATCCTCATTGAAGTTCTACACCCTATGGGTTACCACACTGATCTCTGTGGGGATTACGGCGTCCATGCCGTACATCAGGCTGAACGGTGTCTCCCTCGTGCTTTCTTTAGGATTAGTTCGGTATGCCCATAGGGTTGAACTGAGCTCTTCTACCCACTTGCCTCCTGACCTTTCGAGGCGCGCTTTAATCCCTTGCACCAAAATACGGTTAGTTACCTCAACCTGGACATTCGCCTGAGGGTGATAGACAAATGTGAAACTAATCCCTTGTACACCAGGCTCGAATTCGGGCCCCCATAAATCGTGTGCCATTGTCTGACACAAGGATCTTTGGGACTCCAAACCGACACACCACATTTTTCCACAAGAAACGCATTACTACCTCCTCTGTGATTTTTACTATGACTTCCGCCTCTACCCATTTACTGAAATAGTCTATAGCCACTATTAAGAATTTCTTTTGGGCTGGTGTTATAGGGAAAGGTCCAACCAGATCTATCCCCCATTTTGCAAAGAGGCAGGGAGAGCTCCTTGTCATAAGCTCTTCCACGGGTCGATGTATGAGGGGAGAGTTCTTCTGGCATTTGTCACACTTTTTCACAAAGTTCTCTGCATCCTTCCTTAATTGCGTCCAAAAATAGCCAACTCTCATTATCTTACTCGATTGAGTCCTAGCGCCCATATGGTTGCTACAGCACCCCTCGTGGATTTCCTTGAGAACAGAAGCACCTTCTTTCAAACTCAAACACCGCAAAAGAGGTTGCCGAAACCCTCTTATGAACAGCTCTCCTTTTATTAGACAGAACCGGGATGAACTGATCCGCACTTTTGCTGCCTCCCTCCTATCCTCTTGTAGCTCTCCCCTTTCCAAGTATGCCTTAATGGGGAAACGCCAACCTTCATCTTCCTCTAGCGCGTCAACTTCCACTTCCTTAAATTCTTGTTATGCCATAAGCAGGGTGATTACCCTCTCCTGACAATCTATTGCCGAACTAGCCACTTTAGACAAGTAATCGGCTCGTCCATTCTCTTCCCTGGGAATCTGAAGTATGTTCAAAGCTTTCATGGTTTTTTCCAATTCACAAAACTGGCTAAGTACTTTCGCATGTGCTCATCTCTCGTGTCAAATTCGCCTCTTATCTGTTTATTGACCAAATAGGAATCTACCCAGGCACATATGCGCTCTGCCTCGAGCTCTTTCGCCATCTGTATCCCCCTTCAAAGAGCCTCATACTCTGCTCCATTGTTAGACAAGCAATAATTCATTCACACCGCATACTCCGTGGTTACACCTTCTCGATCTTTCAAAACTATCCTTGCGCCGCAACCCAAATTTCCCACCTAGCCCTCAGTATATATCATCCATTCCTTCTCTTCTTCGGGAGATCTAGTCATTTCTTGCATAAAGTCAGCTAATGCTGGGCTTTAGTCATTTCTCATACCTCAAGGTTGATGTCGAATTCGTTAAGCTCAATAACCCATTTTACCAGTCGTCTTGAGACTTCTAGCTTGCTCATGACTGCCTTTAAAGGTAAATTAGTTCTGACTATTATCTCGTGTGAATGGAAATAAAGCCAGATCTTTCGAGCTATCCCAACCAGAGCTAACATGGCCCGCTCTACCTCAACGTACCAGAGCTCGGCGTCATGCAACACTTTGCTCCAATAGTACACCGACTTCCATTTCCTACCTTCCTCTCTGAGTAAGACTGTGCTTACCGCTTGCTTACCCACAGACATGTACAGAATCAGGGGCTCACCCACCACTGGTATTGTTAATAGTGACATACCAACCAGATGCTCCTTCAGCCTCTAGAATGCCACCTGGCATTCATCATCCCACTGAAATTGCGCTTTCTTTTGGAGAGCTCAGAAAAATGGCAAACTCCATTCTGCTGAATGAGAAACAAATCTGCTTAGGGCTGCTATGCGTCCCTCTAAGCATTGCATCTCCTTGACATTTCGTGGAGGATGCATATCCATAATAGCTCTAACATTTCTGGATTAGGCTCTATTCCCTTTTCCGTCACCATGTACCCCAGGAATTTGCCAGCTCTTACCCCAAACGCACACTTCTTCGGGTTTAGCTTCATTCTATACTTCCGCAGAGTTTCAAAAGTCTCTCTCAGGTCATCCACATGTGAGGCTTCTCTGGCTCTTTTGACTAACATGTCATCTACATAGACCTCCATGTTCCTCCCGAGCCGAGCATAAACATTTTGTCAACCAACCGTTGGTACGTAGCCCCCGTATTTATAAGTCCAAAGAGCATAACTACGTAACAATATGTTCCTTTTTGGGTTTATAAAATTAACCCGCTTCTGGTCTTCCTTAGCCAATCTAATTTGATGGTACCTCTGAGAGGCATCCATCATACTGAGCAGTTCACAGCCTAAAGTAGAGTCTACGAGCTGATCTATCCTTGGAAATGGGTAGTGGTCTTTGGGGTAGGCGCGATTAAGCTATCTGAAATCTATACACATCCGCCAATCTTCTTCTGTTTTCGATACTAACACCGCATTTGAAAGCCATTCTAGGAATCGTATCTCCTGGATGTGTTTGGCCCGTAGCAGCTTGTCCACCTCGGCCTCAATGATGGCCTCTTTCTCTGGGCCAAAGTTTCGCTTTCTCTGTTTCACTGGCTTTGCTGCGGGTTTAATGTTGAGGTGATGCTCGGCTATTGCTGGGTTGATTCCCACTAATTCCTGGGGAGACCAAGCAAAAACATCTCCATTGTCTCTCAAGAAGGTTAGGAGCTCAACCAGCACCTATGGGCTTAAGGTCGTTCCTACTCATACAACCCGGGTATCATCCCCCGGGACTATCTCTACCATCATCAAATTTTCTTCACGTGGATCCAGCTCTGGCACCATCACATATGTCCTAGGTTTCTTGGACCTTCTCTCCTATCCATCTCTCTGAATACTCTCCACATACGCCTTACGAGACGCATACTGGTATCCTCGGACTTCACCAACCCCGTCTTTAGATGGGAATTTCAACTTCATATGATAAACCGAAATAACTGCCTAGAACTGGCTCAAGGATGGTCTGCCCAGCATGGCATTATAGAGGACAGGGCATCTACCACCAAGAAACGTACTGATCTGGTTTTCCTGAACGGATCCTCTCCTAACGAGACTAGGTGGTTTACCGCTCCCAACGGTCGCAGAGCTCCCCCAGCAAAACCAACCAGCGAGGTTGTGACCTCCTCTAATTCCAAATCCAAGTTTAGCTTCTTAAAGCAATCGTAAAATAGTATATCTGCCGAGTAACCTATATCTACAAAGATTATTCACATGTTGTAGTTGGCGACGGTGGTAGTTATTACTAAAGTATCTATATGAGGTGCCAGAATACCACTCTCATCCTCGGATCCAAAGCAGATGTTTGGCCTCGGGGCCAGCTGTCCGACCACACTTGCCTTTTTTGACAGATCTCTTCCAGCTTGTATGTAATTATACTGGGCACATCGCTAGTGCTCATCGCCAGTACCATACTGTAATCATTTGTATCTCTCCTCTTATCTTCTGGGCCTGGTTTTCCCTTTTCCCGCTGCCACGGCTGTTCTCCTGCTCACGCCTATTCCCTTGGCGTTGGTCCCGTCTAAAGGGGTCAGATCTGGGCTCCTGCCACCTTGAATGCACGAACTCTTTAAGGTGCCCTGCCTGCACCATCCGCTCCAGCTCATCCTTCAGATGCGAGCACTAGTCTGTGTCATGACCATATTCATTATGATACCTGCAGAATCGATCCGATCTATCCTTTTTGGCTTTTATGCGTATGTTCTCGGCCATTTGAGGTCGGGATGTCATTCAATGGCTTGAAGTATCTCCCCCCGTGGTGAGGCCAGGGGTGTGTACTTATCAAACCTGGGTCGTCCCCCTCCCAAGTCAGTTCTGGGTTTCTTCATCTGTACCTTCTCGTCCCTATCAACTCGCTCCGTTCGTCTATCCTTATCATCTTTCAGTCTTAAAGCTTCCTCTAGATGGATATATTTTTCAGCTCGTGCAAGAAGTTCGCCAAACTTCTGCGCTGGTTTAACCACCAGCGATTGAAAGAACTCTCCCTTCCTCAGTCCCTAAGCCAGGGCGTTAATCAAGAGCTCCTCAGATGCTGATGGCACCTCCAGTTTAGCATTAGTGAAATGTTTATGTATCCCCTCAGGCCTTCTCCCTCCTTTTGCTTCAAGCTAAACAACTCCAATGGCATCTTCTGGTATTTTCTGCAACTGGTGAACTGGTGCAGGAATGCCGAGATGAACTGATCAAAGTTGCTGATAGACCGAGGTGGCAACTGGCAGAACCATAGCTGGGCTGATTTAGTGAAGGTCGTCGGAAAGTCCTGGCACATCACCGCATCAGAGAATTTATGCAAAGTGGTTACGTTCTCAAACCAGCAAAGATGATCCCACGGGTCCGTCGTTCGATTATACTCGAAGCCCAGCGAGCGGTAAGAAGCTGGCAGATCATCCATCGTGACGTTCTCTATGAATGGGGTGCTCCTCCGCACCTGACCTGCCACACTACCCGCCATCCTTAGCTTAACCTCCCTGACCTCTTTTTGCAGATTCTGCATCTGCTCAGTGAGGTCGGGGTTGGTCTTGCTTGATGTGTCACAGTCTGAGCCAAAAGAGCTCTCCTCCTCATCATGAGCAGGAATTCTGGTCTTGCGTTGGGTGGTCCGGCCTGGTTCTGCCTCCGGCGGTTGAGTTGCTTTAGGAGGTTGCGTTGAAAGCTCGACGAATTTCTTTTCCACGGCTGCTTCCACCGCTTTGCCGATGAGGTCAGATATTTGGCACAGGAAGGTATCATTCTGCGATCAGCCATGAGCGTGTGTCGGTGCCCCCTAAGGAGGTTGCGGCGTGCTTCGTCTAGCTGTCGCCGATGGCCCTGCCGCCTCCAGACCCCCCATTGGTGTAGCAGAATTTGGTGTGCCTCCCAGCTCCGCCACGAGATTTCTCCTGAGCCCATCGGATTCCATGATTTTATCTCACGCCTTAACTTGGTTCCACCTTTCCCACAGACAGCGCCAATTGCTTCGACCTGAAAAAATGCTCACACTGAAAGCTTGCTCTCCTCTAGAAATTATCTCAACCTGCTTCACAAAAACACTTTAGAAATGACCACCAGAAGGATTTCCGATAGAAACCTCTGTGATACTTAATTTAGTTAAGCGAATTTGGTATCGAAATAGTTAAGTGAGAATGCTCAGAATGTCCTCTCTTTGCCAACCTTGAGGCCGAGATATTTATAATCCTAGACTTCAATAATTAGGATTAATTTTGATAAGACTACAAATCACCAAAATTCGCCAAATAAAAGTACGAATCACCAAAAATAAATAAATCTATTTATTTAATATATAGGTGGGATATGCCCCTCTAAAATCTTGTGCTCTCATCCAGGCCCAAGTAGCCTGCCCTGGGCCGGCCCCGAGTCCATACCCTAAATCCCCAAGTCCATTTATCACTTGAGCTTTTGTATATAAATTCTTCTTTAATTTTCTAGGGTTTTCACAGTCTGCTACGCATTTGCTCTTCGTCTCTCATTTTCCCAAACCCTCATTATCTCTTAGCAACAACCATGGCAGACCGAGGCGCAGGAGACCGAGGCGGATTCGGGCGTGGATTCGGGGACCGTGGCCGCGGCCGCGGCGGCGACAGAGGTCGTGGACGCGGCGGCCGCCGCCCGCGCCGTGAAACCGAGGAGGAGAAATGGGTTCCGGTGACGAAGCTCGGCCGTCTGGTGAAGGAAGGTAGAATCAAATCCCTAGAACAAATTTACCTCCATTCGCTCCCAATCAAGGAGTACCAAATCATCGATACCCTAGTCGGGCCATCTTTGAAGGACGAGGTGATGAAAATCATGCCGGTCCAGAAGCAGACGCGAGCCGGTCAGAGGACCCGGTTCAAGGCGTTCGTGGTGGTCGGTGATAACAACGGTCACGTCGGTCTGGGCGTGAAGTGTTCCAAGGAGGTGGCGACGGCCATACGCGGCGCCATCATATTGGCTAAGCTGTCTGTGATCCCCGTTAGGAGAGGTTACTGGGGGAACAAAATTGGTAAGCCGCACACTGTGCCGTGCAAGGTTACCGGAAAGTGTGGGTCCGTGACGGTGAGGATGGTTCCAGCGCCACGTGGGGCTGGTATTGTGGCGGCGCGTGTGCCCAAGAAGGTGCTCCAGTTTGCTGGTATTGAGGACGTTTTTACTTCGTCCCGTGGATCCACTAAGACTCTTGGAAACTTTGTCAAGGTATACCCTATTACTCCATTGTTTATTTTTTTAATTCCGATTTTCCATTGGTTGTATCCATTTACAGTTTGTTTTCTTGTGGCATTGGTTATTGTATGGTTCAATTTCTTAAGACTTGTAGGATATTATTGTTGTTCATTCATGAGCTTCCGGACACTGAGATCATTTTTACCTGTAATATTATTATTTGGTATTCAACTTGGGTTTGATTGTGCAAGTGAAGATTTACGTGGGTGTAAGTTTATTGTGGCGTTTGAATTCTGGTGTGGTAAATCATTTCAAGTATTTTGATGATTAGTAAATAATTACTTCACTACTGATTAGTGACTTGTCTCTTTTAACTTTCTTTTCATAGTATTTGTGCATCAGGTTTATATATAATTTTAAGGTTGATTGTGTCTGCTTTGCTAGTCGATTATTTCTAGAAAACTTCCCATGATTGGCCTAATTACATAAAAATTCAATTATCTTCCAAATTACAAATACCATTTGTTTAAAATTTTCGAACTGTTTCCTCAATATGTGCTATTGTTATTTGTCACGTAAATGCCTAATATAGGGGGTCATTGTAAGTAAAAAAGTTAAATTCTGTTTTTTTCGTAATTAGCCTAAACCTCAAGCGTAGTTTTGTAGCAATATGTATATGTGTGTAAAATGTTTGTTCAATTATATAGATTTGTTAACTGTGCATTTGACTTGTTTAGAATTTGAGTGTTAGTTTCATCGGTGGATACGAGTTATTGTTCACAATTTGATTTGTGTTGGTTTCATCGCTGGAAACCAGTTATTGTCCAGAATTTGTTTACTTCTGTTATGAAGAGGCAACTTATAACAGTTGTTTGGTTAATTACATGCTTTAATATCCACGTTGTCATGTATCAAGTCAATCAACTCATCAAGTACTTACTGTTATAATTACTCATACAATCGTACACTCTACAGGCAACTTTTGAATGCCTGCTGAAGACCTATGGCTTCTTAACTCCAGACTTTTGGAGGGAGACTCGATTCACAAAATCGCCTTACCAAGAATACAGTGATATTTTGTCAATCCCCACTTCCAAGATTGTTCATGTTGTTGATGAAGCTGAGGCCGCAGCTTGAGAACTGAACTGGTTTGTTAGAATATGTTTGTCATTATAGATTACAAGTTCACATTTTGTCTTTGGTTTTGTTTTTGCTCCTTTAAACTCACTTTTATCGCACATCGGGTATGTTTATCTTGAATTGAATCGGATATTTATCGTTCTTTTGAAGAGACTTTTTTCTGCCTTTTCTTGGGTTAAATTTTCTTGGTTAATGGATTTATTTTACATAGGCCCAAGTCGAGTTTGTTGCAAAATGAGGTAGAGTTTCTTTAAATAATTGTTGCTGTTTTAGTATATGCTTTGGAATTTGTTTAAGGTGTTGATTTGGTTGAGCCTATAATTTTTAAACCATTATAAGATGTAACATTATGGAATTTTTAATCTTATTTTATCTAACAAAGCTGGAAAATTTGATAAGCTCAGAACATCCTTTGATAGGCTCACGCAATTACCCAGTAAGATGTATCTAATCTGTTATATATCGAGCAAAACTTTAGCTTAATATTAAATTCCTTATATATTTTTTAGGTATGCACTTGTGGAGTATACATATATGATTTCTAAATAATCTACAGATTCTTTACCTAAACACAGAACGTAATTACAAAACCCGGATTGCACGGGCTATCAAGGTAGAAAAGAGACAACAAACGGTCGCCAAAACAAAGAAACACAGAAAATAAATCAAAACAAGCGAAAACAACAAAACGAGCCATTAAAAACAAACCAATGAAAAACAACATAACTGGGCAAAAGGTTCACCAACAAATCTAGCCCATCAAAAACAACATAACTGGGCAAAAGATGCACCAACAAATCTAGCAACCCGACTTGGGCAAGTCGAGACTTGGCACGTCGACAACGATTGTGGAAATTCTCCAAAGCACCCAACCACCCTCCAACAATGTCAGTCCAACGAATAAATGAAACACGAACAACTGAAACAGGAAAACACCTTGAGCAAGAGGTACTACCTAGCGCTGTCCGACAAAATCAAGCAGACATTCAATCAATCAATCCAAGTAAAAAACACAAACTAAGCAACTATTTTGCCACAAACTTCAAGCAGACATTCAATCAATCAATCCAAGTAAAAAACACAAACTAAGCAACTATTTTGCCACAAACTTACTATTGAAAACAAAAAACACAAATAAGTAGGCACTTTTATCACTTGGTGCTCGCGATATTCACCACCATCAAACCCTTCGGTCCCGATTTGGGGTGTTGAGCTCCTTTGCCAGTCACTCGTCAAATTTGGAGTTTGATCGGCGACCACAAACACAAAAACAAACTTGAAAATGCACAACTACAAAAAGAACAAAATTTAACACCCCCTTTCCTCACCACCATGGTTCTGAAAATCGAACCAGATCTGCCAGTTCGACCGGGAACTGGTCATCACACCGGTCCGGTTTTCATGTTAAAACCTGCGTGCTTGAAAATCGGTACAAAACCGGTCAAATCGGCGATGAACCGGTTAGACCGGTGAACCTGTACTAGTTCAACTTTTTTTTTTTTAATAAATAAATTTATTTTAAAAATAAATTGTTTTCTTATTTTTATATTAAATAAAAATTAACTTGTTATATTAAATAAAAACTGACGGGGTCTTATTATTATTTTTTTTTGAGTACAAATAAATAAAGATTATGATGGTTAATTTTATTTCATCTTAAAGTTGTTGGACTTGGAGTGATGATATTAGACTTGAACTATTTTATTTGATTTATCTTTATTGTAATTAATTCAACTACATTTTTTTATGTTGTATTGTGGTTGATGAACTCATATTTATTCATATATAGACTCTTTGAATTGAAATTTAGGAAATTCTATAATCATGTTTTTTATTAACTTAATTTATTTTACTTATTTGTAACATATTTAGTAGTGGTGTATATATATATATATATATATATATATATATATATATATATAAGTAAATTAAAACCGATTCGCCCACGGTTGGACCTGTGAACCACTGAACCTATAGTTTTACCGGTTTGATGACCGGTCCAGTTTCCAGAACAATGCTCACCGCCACCACCGTACCTTCCACCGCCTCTCATCACGTCGGATTCTTAGTGAAGTGAAGGAAAGTCTGAAAGATCCGGGATTTGGGGCACCAAATCGGATTTAAGTCTAGAATTCAATTGGATTTGGACATGGTTTGTTGATATGTCTTGAATCTCTCGCTTCGGCGAGTTGTACGGGGGTCCCAGTGCTCGGTCAGCGAGTCGGGGGGGTCAAGGGGGGCAAAGTCCCCCTTGCTTGGGGGTCCGGGGGGGCGGAGTCGCCCCGGCCCAAACGGTATGCAGTTTTGGGCCATAAGTCCGATTTGGTGTATTATCTCAATACTATAAATATGGTCTTTGAGATCAGAAATCTGTAATCCTAATCAGTAATATAATCCGTTCTTCTCTCTGCCTGTGGACGTAGCCAATTTGGTGAATAACGTAAATCTGTGTCTTCTTACGTTTTTTGTTTATTGCTTTTTAATCATATTCATTCATAACAAACTGGTATCAAGAGCCCGGTCAATTTGATCCGGGTATTTCCGCACCGTTAGGGTTTCTTTTTTGCCGACTGAGAATGTCTGCTTTGAACGTAAAAGTTGACAAATTCACCGGGAGAAATAGTTTTACATTTTGGCAGATCAAGATGCGATCTCTGCTGAAGCAGCAGGGTCTGTAGGCGCCGCTATCAGGAAAACCTAAATCTAAGGATGTAGATGAAGAAGAATGGAATACTCGAGAAGAAAAGTCCCACTCGACTATTATGTTATGCCTGTCCGACGATGTTATCGTCGAGGTTGCTGATCAGGAAACCGCCGCTGCTCTCTGGTTGAAGTTAGAGTCTCTACATGACAAAGTCTCTAACCAACAAGTTGCTCTTGAAGCAACGTCTGTTCCGTTTACGCATGCAGGAAGGTAATCCCCTTCGTGATCATCTAGACAAATTAAATAAATTTTTACTAAATTTGCGTATTATTGATGTTAAAGTAGAAGATGAGGACGCTGCTTTAATTTTGTTCGTATCTTTGCCTGAATCGTATGAGCATTTTGTTGAAACGTTTATTACTGTAAAGATACTCTGTCTCTGGAAGATGTTCGATCTGCCCTTCACAACAGAGAAGACCGTCAACGGGCAACTGGCCCTGTCATAGAAAATCAGGCATCGGGGCTGTTTGTCATAGGTAAAGAAAAAGGGAGATTTAGGAAGAAAACTGGGAAGCCGAATCCGAAAGGTTCTAAAGGTCCTAAACCCGAAGACATATGCAATTACTGTAAAAAACCAGGGCACTGGAAGAATGATTGTCCTAAGAAGAAGAGGAAGCAGGAGAAGAAAAGGGGTGTCGGTGGTTCTGCAGCTGTGGCAGAAACTGATACAAATTCAAAAGAAGATCTTGCTTTGGTTGCAGCTGGAAAGTCTCATCGTAATGATGTGTGGGTTCTTGATTCTGGGGCATCGTACCATATTTTTCCTAACATGGAGTTCTTCTCGACCTATGAGCAGATAGATGGAGGAAATATTTCCATGACAAACAGTGCAGTCTGCAAAGTGGTTGGAATTGACTCAGTCAGGATACGGACAAATGATGGGGTATTCTGCACCTTGAAAGAAGTCAGGCATGTTCCACAGATGACGAAGAATCTGATATCATTGAGTCTTCTTGACAGCAAGAGTTTCTGTTTCAAAGGTGAAGGTGGAGTTATGTATGTCTGTCAAGGTTCAAAGGTGGTCCTAACAGGCCTAAAACGTGGTACCTTATATTATCTGCAAGGTTCCACTGTGACAGGTTATGCTGATGTTGCATCATCCGAGGTTCAGACCAAGGATATGACCAGGCTGTGGCATATGAGGCTCMGTCATATGGGAGAAAGAGGGATGCAGARTTTGTCAAAGCGGGATCTTCTTTCTGGGCATAAAGTGCAGAGTCTTGAATTCTGCGAGCATTGTGTGTTTGGGAAGTTTCATCGCAGCAAGTTCCCAAAGAAGGTCATTCATCAGACCAAGGGGACTCTTGACTACATTCATATGAATTTTTGGGGTCCGTCACGTGTTGAGTCTATTGGAGGCCACAAATATTTTGTGTCTATGATCGATGACTACTCAAGGATGACTTGGGTAATTATGATAAAGAACAAAAGTGAAGCGTTCAAGAGATTATGCAGTGGAAGGCGTTGGTAGAAAATCAGACTGGGAAGAAGATCAAGCGACTGCGAACTGATAATGGCCTGGAGTTCTGTTCGTCTGTTTTCAACGAGTTCTGCAAGGATGCAGGGATTGATTGACACCACACCATACGACACACGCCGCAGCAAAATGGTGTGGCAGAGCGCATGAATCAGACATTGCTGGAGAGAGCAAGATGCATGCTCTCAAATGCTGTTTTGGCTAAAAAGTTTTGGGCAGAAGCAGTAAACACAGCGTGCTATCTGATCAACCGTGGTCCTCATACTGGCATTGATTGCAAGACACCTTACGAGGTATGGTCTAATAAACCTTCAAATTATTCATTGTTGAAGGTTTTTTGGTGTACTGTTTACTATCATGTTAGTGAGGGTAAATTAGAATCAAGAGTTAAGAAGGGTATATTTGTTGGTTTTAGGGATGGAGTTAAGGGATATAGAATCTTGTCACCTTCAGAAAATAGAGTTATATTCAGCAGGAACGTGATTTTTGATGAGAATTCTATGCTTAACCCCGCTTTGAAGTCCATTGGTGCAGAAAATTGTAGTAGTGTTGATAAACAGGTGGAGCTGCAAGTCACTCACAATGAGAGTGAATCACAACTCCAAGGTGGAGAAGATCAACATACTACTGCTGAAAGTACAAGTTCAGATGTTCATCCAGAAGCTCTCCAGACAAGCATAGCTATTAATAGAGCTAGGAGAACAGGCGTGAAGCCTCCTGTGCGATACGGTTTTGAGGATATGGTGACTTATGCATTACAAGTCGCTGACGAGGTAGAAGAGGAAGAACCATCTGTAGGTGAACCATTCACATACAGAGAGGCTGTTTCAGGTAGTGAGTCAGTTCAATGGCTCACTGCAATGAGAGAAGAGATGGAATAACTTGACAAGAATCTGACTTGGGAGCTGGTCAAACGGCCAAAGGGGAGGAAGATTGTCACTTGCAAATGGATATTCAAGAAGAAGTAAGAAACCACATCTGGTGAGGGTGTGAGATACAAGGCTCGAATAGTTGCAAGAGGGTTTACACAGAAGGAGGGGGTTGACTATAATGAGATATTCTCACCAGTGGTCAGACACACTTCCATCAGAGTGTTACTAGCAATGGTTGCACAATAGGATTTAAAACTTGAGCAACTGGATGTGAAGACAGCTTTTCTACATGGAATTCTCGAAGACGATATCTACATGACTCAACCAGAGGGGTTCCAAGCTACGGGGAAGAAATATTATGTTTGCAAGTTGAAGAGGTCCTTATATGGGCTAAAGCAGTCTCCAAGACAGTGGTATAAGAGGTTTGACAGTTACATGATCCAGTTGGGATACAACAGGAGTCCACATGATTGTTGTGTGTATCACAACAAAGCAGATGATGGTTCCATGATCTATCTCATTCTGTATGTGGATGATATGCTCATAGCTGCGAAGTCCAAGTCTGATATTCAGAAGCTGGAGAATCTGCTCAGTGCTGAGTTCGATATGAAGGATTTGGGTGCTGCCAAGAAAATTTTGGGCATGGAGATATATAGGAAAAGAGAAAAGAAGAAGATCTTCGTGTCACAGAAGAGTTACATTGAGAAGATCTTGTCTAGATTTGTCATGTCTACCACCAAGCCTATTGATACCCCAAGTGCTACAAATACTCATTTATCCGCTGATTATACACCGAAGTCTGTAGTTGAGCAGGAATACATGTCTCGAGTCCCATACTCTAATGCAGTAAGGAGTTTGATATATGCTATTGTCTGCACTAGACCAGATCTTGCACATACTGTGAGTGTTGTCAGCAGGTTCATAGGACGACCTGGAAAGGAGCATTGACAAGATGTGAAGAGGATTTCTCGTTATCTTAAAGGTACGTCTGATGTTGGTCTCTTGTATGGAGGTTATGCTCATGGTTCTGTGACTGGTTACTCTGACTCTGATTATGCTGGAGATGTTGATAGTAGAAGATCTATGACTGGTTATGTCTCACTCTTGGTGATTCTGTTATTAGTTGGAAGGCAACATTACAGGCTACAGTTACTCTTTCTACAACTAAAGCAGAATATATGGCACTGACAGAAGCTGCTAAAGAGGGAATTTGGTTGAAAGGGCTTGTAGGTGATCTTGGTCTACATCATGATCAAGTTATTGTGTTTTGTGACAGTCTGAGTGCAATCTGTTTGACCAAGGATCAGGTCCATCATGAGAGGACCAAACATATTGATGTGAGGTATCATTTTCTGAGGAATGAGTAGAGAATCAAGGTGATGAAAGTAGGTACTGCTGATAATCCTGCTAACATGTTCACCAAGCCAGTCCCACATAGCATGTTTCGACATTGTCTGGACTTGCTAAATGTCAAAAGCTGTTAGTTGCCCAAGGAGGGCAAATCTGAGGCAGAAAGAAGGAGTCTGTTCATTTGGCATTGTAATGATGCATCTGCAAGGAAGATTCAAGTCATGGTGGAGATTTGTTGATATGTCTTGAATTTCTCATTTCGACGAGTTGTACGGGAGTCTCAGTGCCCGGTCAGCGATTCGGGGGGGTCAAGGGGGGGCGAAGTCCCCCTTGCTTGGGGGTTCGGGGGGGCGGAGTCGCCCCCGGCCCAAATGGTATGCAGTTTTGGGCCTTAAGCCCAATTTGGTGTGTTATCTCAATACTATAAATATGGTCTTTGCGATCAGAAATCTGTAACCCTAATCAGTAATAAAATTTGTTCTTCTCTCTGCCCGTGGACGTAGCCAATTTGGTGAACCACGTAAATCTGTGTCTTCTTTACATTTTCTATTTATTACTTTATGATCATATTCATTCATAACATGGTCTATAAGCTCAAGCAAGAACATGGGTCAGGCGAGATGTGAGAACGACAATGGATCTCGTTACCACACGAGGGCAAACGATGAGCGGCGGCGGTTAGGACAAGTGGGAAAGGGAGAGATACATGACGCAATATGTTTTCTTAGAAAGAGAAATAAGAGAAAAGGCAAAGTGTTTTGGGACACGCACGACTTTTATTTAGAATGTTATCTTCCGCTCTTAATTTTTTTCTAATACTAATACGTATTGTAGTTTCGCATACAAATCATTTCATTTAATTCGAACCAAATTAATTAATGCTGTTTATATGCTTGGACAAATACATGAACTCATCTAATCTCTAGTGCAATAAACTATATTCAGTGGCTTCTGAATCGAACTTTTTACACTTATATTTTTATTAGAAAAGTTCGTCCGCAAGAGAACGAAGCAATTCTGAGTGGAAAGCTTGACTCGAGTCAAATATCTCGAGGAAGTCTAATCGGAAGCAACTTTCGTGTTTGATTCACGAATGAGTAAACAACGAAAATCTATTCTGAACACGCAATCAAATTTTAGTTTGTAAAGTTGTAATATCCAAGACGGTGATTTAAATGACGAGAAACAAAATCGACAACTTTGAAAAGATTGATAAAACGGGGGTCTATGGCTCTAGAATCATCTCCACGACCTATTGACATTTGATCAAACACTTAGTCTACGAGTTGGGGTTGTCAATCCCAACTTATAAATTAAACACCCAACAATACCAATTGATGGTTCTAAACTCATCTATGCACTAAACCCGTGAATTATAACTAACAATCATCAAGAATTACAATAACACAAATATAAAACAAGCATGAACATGATTAAAGATAAAAAGTTTGAAAGAAGACAACAATGGAGAATAATTAACTTTCATTAACAAACCAAACATAACTTTCAACAATTAAACTAAAGCTCATATACAAGAGAATTGAAAACTCTAAACATATATTGAAACTAACAATAAAGGTGCAACAAATCAAGAATGAAAGATTACCCAATTATAAAAGTTCTAAGAGTCTTCAAAGCCAAAAGGGAGAGAGTTGCTCCATGAATACTGAGCTTCTTCAAATTATAAATAAAGCTGATTAGATGCTACATTACGATTCTACGAGCTAAGCTAATTTATTCAGGATTCCATGCTTGAAAGTGAAAGAAAAAATGAAGAAAACAAGAGAAGAGTTGGGCTGTCAAACCCTAAGGGGTCAAAGAGCTCTGATTTCCAAAAAGAAGATTTATGTTTATAGGGGTGAAAGTGTGGGCAAAATAGTCCTTTTGCCCAAAATGGCCAAAAATAGCCGGACCACCGATACTTGGAGAATTTGAAGGGGTGGAGCAGCTGAAATCAATGGCTTTGACTCCCCACTACAACCACTACATCCATCAACATAGTTTTGAGACTCTTCAAATGCTGTTGATGAAATTGAAAATTTACAACCTTGTGGGTTGAAAATAATGGGTCGAGTCCATCTTCAATTTACCAAATAAAAGTTTTGAGCATTTTAATGGGTCGAACTCATTCTCCTTTAGAGTATTCAAACTTCACCATGCAGGGTTTGAGAACTTGAAGGGGTGGAGCAGCTGCAATTAGTGGCTTTAACTCCCCACTACAGCCACTACATCCATCATCATAGTTTTGAGACTCTATAAATGTTGCCGATTAAGTTAAGAAGTTGCAACCCTGTTGGGCTGAAAATAATGGGTCGAGTCTATCTTCGTATGACCAAATAAAATATTTGAGCATCTTAATGGGTCGAGCACATTCTCCTTTCACTAGTACAGTAGAGACAATCTAGAATAAGTGAAATAGTGTATTTGGAACAATTATTGAACCATTTTAGATACAACCATTTTAGAAAGTCAGATTTTCTAGAACAATTTTGGCACCCATTCTAAAAAGTATATTTCCCATTCTAGAAAGTTGTTTCTTGGGTCTGTTACTCGTCAAACCCGTTCTAGGAACTACTTTCTAGAATGGGTTAAGAATACCCGTGTTGGGTTGTGGATCTTGAAGTACTGTATATCCAAGCCCTCGTCCACGGCGATCCAACTCGCCGGTGAGTTGGTGAGGGGTTGCAGGGGGCCTAACTGAATTTTTTGGGGGTATTTTAGGGAGTTTGCGTAAAATTATCACTAGGTTTTTCTTGTTATAAATAACCTGGTTGTGTAATTGTAAATCTATCTAAAAAATTATTATAGTACAAACTCCTGGCTTGGCAGCGCCCCCAAACGTAGTCAGAATCTCTCTATGACGAATTGGGAAACAATTTCTTGTGACGTTTTCATTGCTTCTCGTTTTCATCATATTACTTCTAATCGTGACAACTCATTTCTGAAGGTCTATTTTCTAGAACAGGATTTTTAAGATACCTTCTTAAAAGTTCATCTACAGAATGGATTTTTAGGAAGACCTTCTAAAATGGTTTCCATAATGGGTTTACAAAAACTACCTTCCGAAAAGTCTAATTTTTTAAAATGGTTCCTACGAGACCCGTTCTACAAAGTTGTAAATAAAATTAAAAAATAAATAAAATGAAAGCAGGTTTCACCAAAGAGTACATAAAAGTAAATATATTAATTATTTCACCAAAAAATACACCAAAATTCAATGAAAGCAAGACATTTATCACTAATAGACAATAATTATTACAAGAAAATAGTTATAGCAAAACACGTAAGCTAACAATTGATGAGAATGTTCATGTATATGGTAGATCTTATTCCTCACGTCACTGAGAATGACACGATATGGTTCGTTCGAAGAGATTGTTTTCTAAAATTTTGTAGTACAAGGTAGAGTAGTTTATTACAATGAATACTATGATAAAATTATTTTAAAGTAGCTTATGAACATTATATGATGGGTACCTATGTAACTGTAGTATTCTCTTACCACCATGAAAGGCTTAAACATGTCCACAATCATTGCTTCTGGAGGCGCAATGGTAACTGGACATGTTGCAAAATCGTATGGACCCACTTTACTAGTGAGTCATCAATCAAGCCAAGTGTTTTATTGTAGATTTTAGTGGTGTTTAAATAAGAAAAGTGGGTTCATGGATTGGTATTATCAGAATTCGATTCGATTGTAAGAATCAAGGGGTTTTTAGCTCGTGAAAATAGAGGAAAAGTGAAATAAATGGAAACTAGATGAAACTACAACTAACTATGAAAGGAAATGCAAGTATTTCGTATGCCTCGTGTGTGTGCCAATTGAAATATCAACCAAGAATGAAAATAAGCAACAAAAGGCAAAGTTTCACTAAGTACAAGCATGAAAGCCTAAAGTACTACTATGCATGCATGATCATGAAAACTTTAATAATGCAAATTAGCAAAAATCGAAAGCATCAATGGAAAGAGCAACAAAAGTTGACATGAAAGTTAAAAACTTTACGAGAAATAACTAGAAACGAAGAGTAGATCTAGGACTCAACATAAAACTATGCATGAAAACAAAAACAAAAATAAAGCATATGAAATACTCAAAATAAAAATTATCTGAGACTCGATCTATGATCTTGGTGTGTCAATCACCTAGATTCCATAGTCAATTCACAAAATCCAACAACAAATCTAAGAGTTAAGACAAAATGCATAAATTGAAGAACAAGCATAAAATTGAGGAACAATGAAGGAAATAAAGGAAAACTTACTTGAATTTAAAAGAGAATCCAAAAGGTTGAATGAAATTACAAAGAAAAATAAAACCCAAGTGATGACTTGAATTCTTCTTAGGCTTACAAACCCAAGAAAGAACTTGAAATTAACTCTAATATCTAGAGAGAGAAATTAAATCTAAAAACCTAGAGAAAATAAATCCCAAGCACATGCAAGAGTTGGGAGGAGAGTGGATGCCTTTGTTGGGGCAACATGTGAGGTTTATATAGTTGTTTGTAGGGGCAAGAATGTCAAGAACGCCAAGAATCCCGAGAGTCCCTACGACGCAGTCGATCGACTGCAGTTTCGGTCGATCGACAATGTGTCAATCGAATGCAAGGCATTTGACCGACTGCCCTGGTTCCAAGTGGTTTGGCTACTGTCAAGCATTCGATTTCGGATCTTTCAGTCAATTTTGTGATTCTCAGTCGATCGACAGGTTGCCAGTCGATTGACCGCCTCAGTTCCAAGTGGTTTGGCTACTGTCGAGCATTTGATTTCGGAACTTTCAGTTGATCCGTCGTCAGTCGAATGACTGTCAGTCGATCCAGGCTGTCCTCAGTTGATTCGGGCTGCTTTTGGCTCGGTTCTCTCATTTTGGCTCGGATTCTGGGCCTCAATGACTTGGCTCAAACCTATGTGTATGCCGGAACGTCTTGGCGTGAATCTAATTCATTTAGCTACCTACAAAACAAGAATTTTGAACTTTAAAAACCCTAGAATCACACAAACATCACCAACATCGGATAAATAAAGCTCAAAAAATTAAAACAAGAAAACAACCTAAAACCCTAATGAAACTCGACTCCAAACTACTAAAAACGACACTAAACCCGAACTAAAAGCACGAGAAAAATGCCACAATTACATGCAAAACAACCACCCAACACTTATTGATTGATTTGTCCTCGAAAAACGATAAGAATCGAGAATGTACATGCAATGAACATAATGTAAGAAGAGAAATCCTTGTGCTTATCAATATGAGAATGATAAAAGTATCAACATAAGCCAAGCATTTCTCGTATTACTCTTTCTAAAATGAAAACCAAATCGACAACTTCCTCTCAAATGGAATTTTGAGGGTGCTCGCCCAATTCGCTCAAGTGTTTGTTATATGGGATGTGTATACGCTCGAATCGGACAATACATGCACCTCGTCAAGATTTCATAAATTAGAAACTCAAAACCGCCCATTGTACATGACCAAACAAGAGTCGAAAGAGGTCTTTATTTTGGGTTGTAATGTTGGCTCTTTGGTAAGGTACGATATATTTGGATATAGTGGCTAACACACGATCAAACGTGATCAATAACACACGAAGTCCTAACTTCTAGAACTCGAAGCTTATAAACGCTTCTCCCTTCCCCAAATCACCAAACTATCATTTGAAACTCTTTTGTAAACTCACACACTTTCCCTAATCTATTTCACAACACTTAGAAGCTTCTTGAATTTGCTTCTTTTTATTAAACCTAGCCTTTTTGAACATTAGGCCCTTCGCTCAGACGCACGCTTTATCACTTTTCGTGATTTATCTTGTAGTTTATTTGTTGATATTTTTTTTTGTATAAGTAACTCAAAACCCGAAACTCACAATTGATTTCCCACTCATTCCTAGTCACTAACAACATACCCTCTCATCTCACAATATATGAAGATACAAGAGCTAAAATTGAGCTCGGCTAACAAGAAACGGGGCATAAGCTCAAGGGGGCTCATTTGGAATTTTTAAGTAGCTTGGATATGTCCGGAATAAGGGTGATATATGTGCCTCGAGGTCTTTTCCAAATCCAATCATGTACGAGAAAGATCAAGCCTCCTCAATGCAATTTCCATAAAAATGCAAGCAAAAATCGATAAATCACACAAGGCTACTCACTAGTTTGCACCGGATTTCGGAAAACAAGATCAAAAGAGCTTTTAGAGATTTGCAATCTTTTCACGAGTAGATGTCGATTATATTTATATATATATATGTAGGCGGATTTCAGACGAAGCACAAAAACTCAACCTCTTACACAAGAGGGCATAGACATTTAAAAACTCGGCAAGTAAACTATTCAAATTTCCAAGCATATGGTGATTGCTCAGTAATGTAATAAAGACACAAAAGACACAAAAACGACTCAACCATATAAATGCGCAATTAGTAAGCGTCACTTCGCCAGGAATCCATCACTTCTCCAAGGCTCGAGTTAAGAAAGATAAATCATGCTTTTCGACACCCGGACCCTAACCACCTACCCAACCCACACTTAAACCATGCAATTCCCTCATTGCATTTTAATGAAAAAAAAGTAAAAGGAGGGTGAGATAGGATCTTCCTATACCGAGCGAGTTTGGGTCGAGCTCGATGGGACCCACTTAAGCATCTAAGCAATCCAAGTGACAACCGAGCATGGCTCGTTTCTCCCGGATCCATGAATTTTAACAATCTTATCAATTCGGCCAAGGTTGGAGTCGAGAAATAACACACTATGTAAGAAAATCACACAAAAATCAAACACGAAAAAATATGCAAATAAAAGAAGTAAACGAAAAGAACATGGGTTGCCTCCCAAGAAGCGCTTGTTTAACGTCACTAGCTTGAAGAACTCTCTTATTGGTTATGTGGAGGTTGAGACGGAAGGATCCACCAAAGAAACAACCCCTTTATCAGGAGGGTCCAACCTTCGAACCGTTCTCAGGGCGTCGTGTAACGGCAATGGCCTTTGATGAAAAGCAAACGTCCCAAACGGTCGAGTGAAAGTCATTTAGGTTTACTCTTCTTGTGGAATTGTGGTTTTGAAGTGTGTTTTGCATGTAATTGTTGTGTTTTTCCTAGTATTCTTAGTAAGAGTTTTATGTTAATTTTAGTAGTTTTTCATAGAACTTTATTAAATTTTTATGTGGTTTTTCTTGTTTTATTGTTTTTCACTTGACTTGTTAATTTTATATTTTAATGGGTTAATTGGTTCAATTACTTTGAGATTTGGTGTAATTCTTGGGTCTTAATAATTGAAATTCTCTTTTAATTGATGGCTTAATGATTTTAAAATCAAGCTAAGGCATGGAAACCAAAATTCAAGCCCAACCTTGCCTATTTGCATGCCCAAGTTGGTGCCAAGAGCAAGCTTAAAAGGGGGCAAACATCCTGGAATGGTGGTCAAGCCTTGCCTGGGCTTGCCCATTTTCAAGCCTAAGGAGAATCACCCCTAGGCAGCATTTCGGTGCCCAGTTTTGCTTACTTCAGCGCCCCACTCCAACCCCAGCAAGCCCACTTCAGAGCCTACATTCTTGCCTACTCCAGCGCCCTACTCCAGCCCCAACAAGCCCACTTCGGAGCCTAGCTCCTTGCCTAGATGAGTGCCTAGCCCCTTGCCCACTCTTGCCTACATTCTTTCCTACTCCAGCGCCCCACTCCAACCCCAGCAAGCCTAATGCAACGCCCAATGCAAGCCAATGATGCCCAGGACCCATCAAGGACGTCCAGGACCCATCACCCCACCCAGGCTCGCCCAGAGAGAGACACCTTGAGCTAAGATCGAGCCACCTTGAGCCAAATCAAGCCAAAATGTCCAAAAAGCCCAATTTGGCCCATTTAACTCCATTTAAAACCCAATTAAAACTAGTATAAATAGAATACAACTCTCATTTTGTAAATTAGCTCCCATTTTCCCAACCCAAGCTTGGGTTTGAGATAATTTTCTCTCTCTAGATTTAATTTTCAAGGTTTTCCTTGAGTTTGTAAGCTCAAGAAGAATTCAAGTACTCCCTTGAATTTTTAATTTTGCTTTGTAATTTCATTCAAGATTTGGAATTCTCTTTTTAATTCAAGTATGTTTCCTTTCAATTTAATCTTTATGCTTTATTTCCATGCTTTTTTCTTCAATCTTATGATTTTTGCCTTAGCTCTTTGATTTCTTGCTTGATCTTCTAAATCGTCCATGGAATCTAGATGAGTGACATATCTAGGTCATAGATCGAGTCCTTGATCATTTTTATTTCAAGTATTTCATATGCTTTATTTTGATTTTTATTTTCATGCTTTGTTTCAAGCTTAAATCCTAGATCTACTCTTTGTTGCTTGTTATTTTTCGTAAAGTTTTAAACTTTCATGTCAACTTTCATTGCTCTTTCCATTCATGCTTTCAATTTTTTCTTAGTTGCATTATTTAGGATTTTATGCATAGTTGTACCTTGTACTTGCATGCTTGTACTTGGTGAGATATTGCATTTTCTTGCTTATTTTTATTATTGCTTTGTATTTACATATTGAGGCACACGACCGAGGCATCCGACCAACTTGTTATTTCAATTTCTAGTGTAGTTTAGTTAGTTTAATTGCTTTATTTTCATTTTCATTTTATTTTCAAAGCTTGAAACACATTGATTCTCTCAATCGAAATGAATTCTGATAATACCAAGCCTAATGAACCTTAATTTTCCAAAACCATGAAAAAATACACAACAAAATGGCGCCGTTGCGACTCGGATTGGTTAAGGCTTTCGATTTGATTGTTGCTTCATTGTATTTTTAGCTTGCTTTGTTATTTGACATTTTTGTTAAGTATGTTAGGTAATTCTAGATTTGGTGGATATATTCCCGACATGAGAGGGCATGGTGCAAACCATGTTGGGATTGGATTGATGTATAATGGCAGTGGCAACGTGGGAGGGCATGGTGCAAACCACGTTGCCAATGGTAGTTTTGGTTATGGACAACCCGGCATGGGAGGGCATGGTGCAAACCATGTCGGGTTTGATAGTTTCTCGGGCGTGAATAGCCCATTGTTTGATTATGGAGCTCCAAATTCCTATCCGAACGTCCAAGCTCCATATTCCTATCCGAATGTGCAAGCCCCGACTTCCGGCTCGTATGGTTATGGTGCTCCACCAAATCTTCCGAATATGCCAAGCCCGAATCCCAGCCCATATGGAGCCCCACCCGGTTATAATTTCACTCCTACGCCGAATATGACTCCTAGTAGCCATGTGAGTGGTGGATATCTGAGTCCCGGCTTGTATGGCACTTCTTGTACTTCCAATTTCAATCAAGCCCCGAGTAGTGCCACTACTAATGCCCAAGTTCTCGAGGCTTATGAATGCTTTGGAGGTTTGATCTCCGATGCACCCCCCGTCCGCACTATGGGAGACTTTAGTAGACCCTTTGTGGGGGGGGGGGGGGGGGGGGGGGGGGGGGGGGGGGGTTTACTCTTGAAGAGCCAAAATCTCCTCCACCAACACATGCTCATGAGGTGTTTCCACCCTTATCATCCAAGGAGTTTGAGTTGGTTACGAAAATAGCGACATTGAAGGCTCAAATCGCTCAAATGTCTAGCCCGGGACCGACTCCTCCTTGTGCGGGACCCGTTGTCCTACTCCACCGCCGCCTCACGATCCTCTTGTTACTCCTCATGTGGGCCTATCTTTGTCCCGACTACTCCGATCACGATCCTCGATAAGTGTGGGGTGGTTAACAATACGGTCGTCTCTCCGTCGGAAGATGATGTGCTTTCAAATCCGAGTGTTCTCCTCCTCTTGATTCCACCCCCGTGGACCTCACTTTTGCCTTCTCTTTCTAAAGATTCTATTATCGATCGGATATATATGGACATGATAGAAGGTATAGTCGAGCGAGCTTATATGGAGGGAAAAGACCAATGAGGAGGTGGTTGGCCCGAACGTCGATATTGAGGGATGTAGAGAGGATGAGCCCCTTGTTCTCAATGATGGGTCCGTTGTGCCTCTACGTGCCCAAGACTTGTTTGACGAAGATTGTTTTCGGGTCGTTGAGGGCAACGACGACTTTTTTAGAGGGGGAGGTGGGGGTTATTGATGATAAGCTTGGAGAAAAAGACGATTATCTTTGAGGAGGA
>BMAC01000062.1:11247-40102 GCA_014905375.1 Phtheirospermum japonicum | reverse complement strand
TAAACTTAACTAATCTATCTCTAATTACTAGAATTTTTAGGAATTAAAATGAGCAAAATATGAAAATCTGCAGAAAAAGCTGTTTGGGGAGCTTCCTTGGAGAAGAAAGCTACCAAGCCAAGTTGTTCTCTTGAAATGACGTATGATTGCTTAAATCTTCAAAATTCCTGCTTTTCAGTCGATCGACTGAGAAAAAGCAGTCGATCGGACTTGTCGGCTGTCGATCGACTGCTGTGTCGAAATGGCCAAAAGCCCTGTAATTCTGTCGATCTAGGGGCACCAGTCGATCGACGGCAGTCGATCGGCCAAGTAGGCAGTCGATCGACTGCCATGTCAAAAACTTCAAAATTCMCTGGAATCCAGTCAATTTCAGCCGGTTCAATCGATCGACTTAAAGGTCAGTCGATCGACTGAACATTCAGTCGGTCGACTGGATTCCAGCGCCCGGCTTGATTTCTCGTCCTTTTCGCGTCCGCCGGTTTATCGAACCTCATCCGTTGCGCCTCCTTGCTTTGTCTGTCCAATCCCGAGTCGAGTATCAACGATTCTAACGAGCGTGGGCCCCGCTTGGACGTCCTACGGCCAAGAAAAACGGAAACGTGAAAAAACTACGAAAATAAATAAGAAAAACGTACAAAAACTAAGAAAATCTAGAAATACGAAAAACGGCCTACCCGACTCCTAAATCAACAAAAAGCAAGCGAAAAACACGCAACGTGAAACAAAAACGAAAATGAAAATATGTACAAAAAGATGCAAATCAATCGGGAACACCATAAACGCGATACGGGTCAGAATTCAAAGTGTGCATATTCGGAAAGTGATTGGGAGCACCATATCCTCTATACGGACCATTCGTACCCGTGAAGCCACTATACCCAACATGGTTTGCACCATGCCCTCCCATGTTGGGTTGATCATTGCCGATTCCACCATTAGCAACATGGTTTGCACCATGCCCTCCAATGTTGGAAATGTAACCTCCATTGCCATAAAGACCTTGAATGCACTCCATAAAAATGTCATATATAAAAGAAAGCTAGAAACAAAAAGAAACTACAAGCAAATCGAAAACCTTATCCAAGTCGAGTCGCAACGGCGCCATTTTGTTTTTGTAGATTTTAGTGGTTTTGAAATAAGAAAAGTGGGTTCATGGTTTGGTATTATCGGAATTCAACTCGATTGTAAGAATCAAGGGGTTTTTAGCTTGTGAAAATAGAGGAAAAGTGAAATAAATGGAAACTAGATGAAACTACGACTAACTATGAAAGGTGATGTAAGTATTTCGTATGCCTCGTGCATGTGCCAATTGAAATAGCAATCAAGAATGAAAACAAGCAACAAAAAGCAAAGTTTCTCTAAGTACAAGCTTGAAAGCCTAAAGTACTACTATGCATGCATGATCATGAAAACTTTAATAATTCAAATTAGCAAAATTGAAAGTGTCAATGGAAATAGCAACAAAAGTTGACTAGAAAGTTAAAAACATTACGAGAAATAACTAGAAATGAAGAGTAGATCTAGGATTCAACATAAAACTATGCATGAAAACAAAAACCAAAATAAACCATATGAAATACTCAAAATAAAAACAATCTGAGACTCGATCTATGATCTTAGTGTGTCACTCACCTAGATTCCATAGTCAATTCACAAGATCTAACAACAAATCTAAGAGCTAAGGCAAAATGCATAAATTGAAGAGCAAGCATAAAATTGAAGAACAATGAGGAAATAAAGGAAAACTTAATTGAATTGAAAAGAGAATCCAAAAGATTGAATGAAATTACAAAGCAAAATAAAATCCAAGTGATGACTTGAACTCTTCTTAGGCTTACAAACCTAAGGAAAAACTTGAAATTAACTCTAATATTTAGAGAGAGAAATTAAATCTAAAAACCTAGAGAAAATAAATCCCAAGCACATGCAAGAGTTGGGAGGAGAGTCGATGCCTTTGTTGGGGCAAGATGTGGGATTTATATAGTTGTTTGTAGGGGCAGAAACGTCAAAAATGCCAAGAATCCTGAGAGTCTCTGCGTTGTAGTCGATCGACTGCAGGTTCGGTCAATTGACAGTGTGTCGATTGACTGCAAGGCAGTCGATCAACTACCGTGGTTCCAAGTGGTTTGGCTAATATAAAGTAGTCGATTTCAAAGCTTTTAGTCGATTTTGTGATTCTCAGTCGATCGAATGCAGTCGATCGATAGGTTGTCATTCGATCGATTGACCCAGTTCCAAGTGGTTTGGCTACTGTCGAGCAGTCAATTTTGGAGCTTTTAGTCGATATGTGGTCAGTCGAACGACTGTCAGTCAATCCGGGCTGTCCTCAGTCGATATGACAGTCGATACGGGCTGCTTTTGGCTCGGTTCTCTCATTTTGATACGAATTTTGGGCCTCAATGCCTTGGCTCGAACCTAGGCGTATGCCGGAACGTCTTGGCGCGAATCTAATTCATTTACCCGCCTACAAAACAAGAGTTTTGAACTTTAAAAATCGAAGAATCGCACAAACATCACCAACATCGGATATATAAAGCTCAAAACATTAAAACTAGATAACAACCTAAAACCCTAATGAAACTCGACTCTAAACTACTAAAAACGATACTACCACAATTACATGCAAAACACCAAGGAGGTACAACATGTCGACTGCCATTACCTGAATATTTGCATAGAGCATAATTTAGTAAAAAAGAATATATGGATTTGAGAACCAATAATTGGAAACAATTACAAACATTACCTTTGGATTTTGTCTTAGTAACAGAAAAACTAAATTATATTCAAAATTAAAAATACCCCCATGATGTTACATACACTCATATGAGGTTTGTATTTTCTTAACGAACTACCCCGTATTGAGGGTATAATTTGAAAATAGAAAATAATACTAATGGATATTTTAAATTTGGTTTTGAGGTTTGTGGTTAGAGTAATTGTCAAGTATTTTCTGAAAAAGTGTAAAACTTATCTTGGGCCAGAGAGTAACATACCGTGCCAGAAGCAACAACCTCCCTATGAAGCCACTTCTCGTACCCTAAACTAGTCTTAATGGCATGTAGTACCTTTGGAAGAACATTTGATAAGAAACTTAAAATTTAAAATTTAAAATAGTAAAAACTGAAAAAACAATTATATTTCATAGTTTTCCCGGCTAACACACAATTTCAGTCATTTGAACTTTAACGAATATAGTGCATTCAAAGACATCAAGTCACAGTCAAGTAGAATATCCACATTAGGGTTTAAAGAGCATCTTCTTATTGAAAAATTGATACTTACATGACCAAAGGTGTGGCCCAAGTTTAATTTTGCTCTTTATAAACTCTCCTTATACAAGGACAAAATCTCAACTTTATTCTCACACGAGTGCTTGATAGCATAAGCTAATGTGTTCGGGTCCCTGCAAAGGAGAAGATTTATGAGTTCAGGTCAAATTCCATTAGAAAACAACAATGTATTCTCATGGACAAAAAATAAACAAAAAATCAAGAATAACTTCTAAATAGCCTATGTAATTATGGAATAAAGATCAGATAAAAAATAGAAGACAAACACACCGGTATCCATCAATCATGAAACAAACATAGTTCATGCCCAAAAAATATCAGCATCATTAAGTTTGTCAAACTCAGTCGCGCTCATTGATAGCAATCAGGTGTTGATCGATTTCTTCAATCGACAAAACTTTGAAAATTGGTTCCTCTTTCTTCACAATGATAACCTGACACATAGCAAAATTGATTTAATGCTTGTAAATTCGTAGGTCTATGGTTTTGAAAATAAGTATCAGTGGACGATGTCATTTTCAATGTTAACCAACACTGAAATCAGCATCAACCAGAGTTTAGCTAAAATATGCAGCGGAAATTTAAACTCAAGAACACAGCAATTTAAATTCAGTTCACAAGTAAAAGTACTTGTGAACTTGGGTGTACAAACCTGAAAAACTATATTCCTTTTCTTGTTCACGATCAATACAAAAAGATAAGAAGTAATATATGAAAACAAATGTATCAAACGCGTGATACTAAATACTTGTCGCCTAGATGAAAAGATCTTCTCCGTTGGTCACGCAACTTTTAAGAACTTGTTGATCTCGGATAGTGGCTCCAAGTAGCTATCTTGCTTGTGTTCTTGCTCGGTGTATTACGTCCTATTTTTTCAATCCGAGCATCTCTCTTTTTCTTGCGTCTCAAAGCGTGTATTAGAGATGTCTTTCTCTTGTGTCCTTGTCTTGTCTTAAATAAACAAGAGTCCTAGAGTCCTAAACTTGGTAGACAAGTTAAACAAGTCCTAAACACAAAACTTAATAAAATCTTAGACAAAATCTAGGAAACAAATCTAGAGTCCTAATTCTAGTCCCCTACTATATTTTGGGCACAATAAAGGCAAATAACAAAATAAGGAAATTCCATAAATAAATTTCCCCACAATCTCCCCCTTTTGCCTTTCTGGACAAAATAACCTAGACGCGCAATAAAAGCTCAACGGACTAAAAACTCCCCCTAAATTAAAACTCCCCCTAAACAAATACTCATTGTTTAGAAAAAATCAACCACAAATAAATCAATGGCTCGAATCTCATCCGTGTGTCCTACATCTTCTCCCCCTTTTTGTTCCGAAAGCAAAAGGACCCCAACAAACGAGTTTTGAAACACCTGGTGCTGTGCAACATGTTTAACAAACAAAGTAATCTGGGCTCGACAACCGGAGCAGAAAAAATGAACCATGTTGGTACTGATGTTGGGAACAACAGAACCATCACAAGACATGACACCAGCTCGAAGAGGCGCCATGGTGCCTAAAGAAGGTAATCAGATTTTGCTTCACAAAAAATCAACGAGGATTTGGCGCTCAGCAATCATGCCTCGATTTGAACTCTCAAGAACAGCTCCTCAACTTCACTCGTCAAGAACCTCGTGGATATTAGTTCCATGTCTCCAATCTCTACGGCTTGAGACGGAGCCTCATCAGAGCTAGCAGAGTGGTCAGAGGCAGGATCGTCTGCAGGGGATGTTAGTTTCGGTAACGCACCACCCGAACCAACATGGGCTGACACGGTAGCTTTGGACATCTTCTTTTCTCTCTTTGGGTGGATTTTTCTTATTAGCTAGACGCATAGTATGTTTCCGGAGCTTTGCTGGGTGATGGTGAATTCGATATTCTGCAAGAGATTGAAACCAACTACAAACAAAAAATCCAGTGTCGTAGGCAGTGAAATTTGGAGAATGAAAAAGTAAAAACCTTAACTTTGTCAATATGGAAAAATCATACGCAATAGATAAAAGAAGGGGATGAAAAAGGTAAATTGAATAAATAACTCACCCACTCTCACAACTACTTCTTTTAAGACCCGAGATTTTTCTTTCCTTTAAAACAAGCTCACTCTTTCTCAAAATAAGACACACGATCTCTATGCTTAACTAACCCATTATATCTTATTTGGAGAATAAAAATCACAAATATCAACTACAAATTAAGACCGAGATAAAGTTAGATTTTTATAAACCATAACCATAGTTGAACAAAGCCTTTGCAAAGCAATTTTTCACTCGCCAAATCAACCCCTTATTACCTGTCCAATCCTCTGATTTTAACACCACTGAAACACTTGGTTAGCAAGATTCAAAACAAGAATTAAGATAATTCAAGAAAGACACAAGCACAAGCAACAAAGTTCACAACAAGAAGGCATCTTCTCAAAGTATGAATGTCCTAATTGATGCCTAAAATTCATGACCTAAAAGGTTATAAAACTCACATCAAGGTTACAGTGACTTGATCAGTGTTGCTTTTCATGACTGATGACATTATAACCAATATTGCTTCAGGCGAAGCCAACGGAAACAAACCCCTTAAACCAAGTTAATGACTACGTCAAAATCACTCAATGAGGTGAAATTTAAAGATTTGATCCTTTTTAACCCATCTTTTCTTCATCTTTTTATAGATTTGAAGAGAAATAGCTTATCTTCAGCAATTGCTGTTAACACCTCTTGTTTTTGGACTTGGGAGAAAACCAGTTTCTGCGTGAGAGTTCCAGAATCACCTAATTGAAGAGGTTGGTCTTTTTGTCACCACTCTTATTACAACACATGACCTTATTGCACTTTCTGCCAAATTAATGCATTCAGATTATGTATGAGAAAGAAAAATAAAAATGCATGCAAAAGTATACAGATGTTGTGACTGATATCAGTTGAGGTGTCACAACATCAAAACCAACATTGACTTCAACAATGCACATACCGAGATCTCTTCTCAAACGAGAGAAGGTCTCTAAATCTAATGCTTTTGTGAAGATGTCAGCAAGCTGATTATATGTTCCTATATACTCAAGGCTAACTATCTTCCTCTCAACCAAGTCACTAATAAAGTGGTACCTTATGTCAATGTGTTTGATTCGTGAGTGTTGGATATGATTTTTCGAGATATCAATGGCACTGTAAGTATCACAGAGCACAATCAATATTCTTCTATGTAGACCATAGTCCTCTACCATTTGGTTCATCCACAATAACTGTGCACAAGCACTTCTAGATGCAATATACTTGGCTTTAGAAGTAGAAAGAGAAATGCAATTCTGTTTTTTGCTATACCAAGATATAAGACTCTTAGCATATTTGGACCCAGAAAGGAAAATACCATCATCCAGTTGTTTAATTTGCAACCCAAGAAAGTAAGAGAGATTACCTTCAATGCTCATCTCGAATGTATCAGACATTTTCATAATAAACTCACTTACCATCGATTCAATACGAGCGACTGGAGCAAACGTCTTATCTGAATTTGATTCTGACTTTGGATCAGATTGAGTCGATGTTGAGTTTGATGTTGAGTTCCCAGAACCATCATCGAAACCAACATCACAAATTTCTTCAATTTTAACACCTGCATCTTTGATTTGGTAGCAGTTGTCTGATGTCCTCTGACCAGTAAGAATACATGTATTGCCCTCGTCATAAACTTCACACTTTTCATGAGTGAACTTGACATTAAAACCACCATCGCACAGTTGGCTGATGCTTATCAAGTTCGCAGTTAAGCCTTTAACAAGTAACACGTTCTCGAGCTTCACAATACCAGGGACATGAAGAGTTCCTTGGCCAATGATTTGGCCATTTGAACCTCCACCATACTTCACCTTTCCTCCATGAAATTTGACAATATTCGAGAGAAGATTTTTCGAGCCGGCCATGTGCTTAGAGCATCCACTATCAAAATACCAGGCTCTAGGGATGTGAGACTTCAGATAGGAATAGATCATGTTGCATTTGATCTTGTTCTTTTTGACCCAGACCTGCTTGACTCTGTTGTTGATTTTTGTGTTGGGAACACCGAATCCATCACGGAATCCAACACGGAACTCAGCAGTCAGCTTCGACCTTTTAAAATGAGTTTACTTGCCAACAAGCTTCCAGCAGTATGGTCGTATGTGACCTGGTTCACCACAGTGATGACATACGTATTGTCTTCTTCTCCTATTGTGGCACTTGGTCGACTTCACTTTTTGACTTGAATCTGGCTTTTGAACAGGTTTGTATCCAATCTCGTGTTTTGAACAATCCGGAATACTCGATTCCAGAATTTCATCCAGCTTGGTCTTGCCCTTTTTGAGGTTTGTGAGGGTTTCTTGGACCTTCTTCAACTCGGTCTTTACTCGTTCTAGCTCATCATCCTTTTTGGTGAGGGATGACTCCAATCGGAAAATCATATTCAGTTGGTCATCCTTTTCCTGAGTCAGTTTGTCCACCTCGATCTTAAGATCCTTGACTTTGAGTACTTAGTTTTCCCAACTAACAAATAATTGTTTATGCTCAATGCTCAGCTTCTCGTACTCGTCAAGAGATTCATCATCCTCTGTATCCATAGTACCTAGACAAATAAATATCGATACTTAAAAGGTTAAGTAACCCGCTCTAGATGTCAATTGTAAATTCGTAGGTCTATGGTTTTGAAAATAAGTATCAGTAGACGATGTTGTTTTCAATGTTAACCAACACTGAAATCAACATCAACCAGAGTTTAGCTAAAATATGCCGCAGAAATTTAAACTCAAGAACACAATAATTTAAATTCAGTTCACGAGTAAAAGTACTTGTGAACTTGGGTGTACAAACCCGAAAACTATATTACTTTTATTGGTCACGATTAATACAGAAATATAAGAATTAATATATGAAAACTAAAGTATCAAACGCGTGATACTAAATAATTGCCGTCTAGATGAAAAGATCTTTTCCATTAGTCACGCAACTTCGAAGAACTTGTTGATCTCGGACAGTGGCTCCAAGTAGCTATCTTGCTTGTGTTCTTACTCGGTGTATTGCGTCGCGTGTTCTTTCAATCCGAGCGTCTCTCTTTTTCTTGCGTCTCAAAGCGTGTATTAGAGATGTCTTTCTCTCGTGTCCTTGTCTTGTCTTAAATAGACAAGAGTCCTAAAGTCCTAAACTTGGTAGACAAGTTAAACAAGTCCTAAACACAATCTAGGAAACTTAATAAAATCTAGGAAACAAATCTAGAGTTCTAATTCTAGTTCCGTAATATATTTTGGGCCCAAGAAAGACAAATAATAAAATATGGAAATTTCATAAATAAATTTCCCAACAATGCTGATACTAGCCAATTAGAATATAGACAACAAGGATTATTACCTCAATCTCACTGCCTTTGAAGTTCTCCTGCAAAATAGATTGTAGAGCCGAGATTGCTGTCAACAAACACAAATAATTAAATTATCATAATAGATTGAATTTCACTATCATTAGATCAAAAGAGTTGTATATATATATATATAATGTAAATAAATACCATCTCACACTAGGTTAAGTGCAGAAAGATTTTTTTTTAATTCTCAAGCAATATAACTTTTCCAATTTTCAACCAGCAATGTACTTTTTTATATTCAAATCAAATGTGACAATATCAGAATAAGATCTTAATTGTAAACAGTAATAAAGGGCTCATGTACATACAAAATCATGCAAAATTAAAATTAAATACATGTACGGTTTCATCATAGGAGAACACATGATCATTTTTAATCTTCTTATCTGATAGGATTATGATTTACGGTAGTTTAATCCTATTGATTAGATTATTTAATGTTAAGTATATTTGCATGTCTAGGACTCTAGTGTTGATTAGGATGTTAGTAGACATAGGAGTCCTTATCTCTTAAATATCTTAAGAGATAATTATCAAGACCTTTTTATGTGGAAAAAGGACTCCTTAAAGGAAGTGGTACTATAAGTGCTTGGCATTTTTATTTGGAAAGACTACGAAGACAAGCAAGAGAAAAACAGAAATACCAAGATATCTTTTCTGCTCCATTTATGTTTATTCTTCGAAGTTCAACTTGTTCGAACTAGAAGAACTTTTAGGAGTAATTCAGTTTTTCATTCTTTTTGTAATATTGCTAGAATCCTTTTTGTGGGATGTCTTAACATTTCTAGTAATATAATTTTTGGCCTAAGGTCGCGTTCTGTGAGTTATTTTAACTCACAGGCAAAAATTAATTCTGTGTCACCATTTACTACATATGTTAGTAATAATGTTTCAACACATTTACTAACATTGACGTTCATACAAGTTATTAAAGACCTTGAAAACTTTCAATTGGTATCAAGAGCCATCACTTGACTCTACTAAGTGAGAATCCTGCGGACTTTGAAGGACATCAATGGATAACGCAATGAACGATGCAATCCGACCTCCTGTGTTGGATGGAACAAACTATGGAATTTATAAAATCAATTTTGCGAGCCTATATTAAAACGATGGACAAAAGAGCATGGCGTGCAATTTTAACTGGATGGGAGGCTCCCAAAAGAGATGATCCGGACGGTGACATCATTTTTAAAAGCAAGGTTGATTGGACTGCAGAAGAACTTGCCACTTCAAATGCCAATACCAAAGCCTTAAATGCCATCTACAGCTTTGTGGATGTGTCCTTATTCAGAACCATCTCCAACCTACAAACGGCCAAAGAAGCATAGGAAGCACTTCAACTATTCTGTGAAGGATCCAGAGGAGTACAGAGAACCAAACTAAGAATGCTAGCGACACAATTTGAAGTGCTAAGAATGGAGGAAAATGAAACTATTGACAGCTACAGTGCAAAGCTTCTTGACATCTCTAATGAATATCAATCTCTGGGATATCCCATTTCAAATGAAAGGCTTGTGAGAAAATTCCTGCGATCAGTAACGGAAAAATTCCATACGAAAATCACTGCTATTGAAGAAGCCAAAGACACCTCTGTCATGAGGTTTGATGAACTCGTTGGCTCACTAAAGACCTATGAAATGGAAAAGAATATCAAGCAGCCAAAAGGAAGGAGCATCGCCCTAATCTCTACCCCAGATTCTGAAGACGAAGACTTTGACCTCGATGCCATAGAACACGAGGCCAAGTATGCAAATTTAGATGCGGATGTCATAACTCTCATCACCAGAAAATTTGGTGATTTCCTGAAGAAAAAGAACAAAACTGTCATCACTGCTCAAAACCAGGCCACATCAGATCATTCTATAAGAAATTCAAGTCAGAAAAAGCCTCAGGTAAAACAATGCCAGTGAAGAAAGGTACCAACACCAGGACTAACATCACTTGCAAAAACAGAATGGTATGGGTAAAGAAGGAAGAGACTAGGTGCAACATGATCTATGTCTCTCTAAAGTCCGGAGTTGAGGACTCATGGTACTTTGACAGCGGGTGTTCCAGACACATGACAGGATCTGCTGAACACTTGACTAATATTTTATAGCACAAAGGAGGCAAAGTCCAGTATGGTGGAGGAGCGCATGGTGAGATTGTAGGGAAAGGCACTCTGAATGTTGAAGGGTTGCCTAAGCTTCAGAATATATTACTTGTCAAGGGTCTTGCTGCCAACCTTATAAGCGTCAGTCAACTTTGTGATGATGATCTTCATGTAAAGTTTAGCCGTAACACCTSTGAAGTCTTTGACAACAAAAATTGCTGCATTCTCACTGGAAGTCGTACCACAAACAATTTCTACAAAMTAAACTGCAAGGTCTGGTGTCAAAGTGCGCAATCATCTTAGACCGAACTATGGCATCAAAAGATGGGTCACGTCAATTACAAGATGATGGGCAAACTTGTTAAGTCAGAAGCAGTAAGAGAAGTTCCCYAATTGATCATTAACAAGCCATCCGTGATTGGGGACTGTCTAAAAGGGAAACAAACCAGGGTGTCTCATCCAGCAACCCAACACTTTAACACCACTCGATGCCTGGAATTGCTTCACATGGYTCTTKTGGGTCSTATCGAGGTAGAAAGTATGGGTGGTAAGAAATACTCATTTGTTATTGTTMATGACTTCTCTCGGTTCACTTGGATTGAGTTTCTTTGAGAAAAATCTAAAACCTTTGAAAGTTTTGAAAATTGTCAAAACACGTCAGTAACAAATTTTCTTTGCAAATTGGCTGAATTAGGACCGATCATGGTAAAGAGTTTGAGAACTCATCCTTTCAAAATTTTTGTAATAATTATGGAACTTCTCACGAGTTCTCCTCACCAATTACGCCTCAACAAAATGGAATTGCTGAGTGTAAAAATCAGTCCTTACAAGAAATGGCTCGAACCATGTTAATATCAAAAAATCTAGCAAAAAGGTTTTGGGRAGAAGCTCTTAAAACAGCGTGTCATATTTCTAATRGAGTCTATTTTAGGATAGGGACGTGTAAAACACCCTACGAGCTTCTTGTTGGAAATAAACCTAACCTGAATTACTTTAATGTTTTCGGTTGTGTCTGCTATGTATTGAATGATAYATCCCACTTAACAAAATCTGATTCTAAAAGCGACAAGTGTGTTTTTTGGGATATTCAGTAAATATCCACGCTTATAGGGTGTTTAATCTAAGAACTCGTACTATGCTTGAGTCTGTGAATGTTAGGTTCGATGAACTTATGGCCATCTCGGGAAATTCTGCTGAGGATGATGTGGGTGATTTGATTCAAAGTCCACAAGCGTCCCCCCTACTGACTCCAAGGGWGACATCTGAAATTGCACCAAATGTTACTGAAAGTGATGAAACACTTGAYCCAACATCGCAGGTGCAGGTGGACACCGATGGTGAAACCTCTGATTCTGAAGAAGACCAGTCTGCTGAGATAATCTCTGCATCTCTAGACAGAGATATATCCTCCAGGATACAGAAGAATCATCCCACGTCTCAAGTCATTGGATCTTTGAACGAAATAAGCACCAAAAGAAACATATCAACTTCAAGGAAATGGTGAAACTGGTATGTATGGCTTCATGCTGTCCTCTAACCAATTACTCTTTTTTTGTGTCCACCATATAGCACAGGAAGGTGGAGGAAGCCCTTAAAGAGGAATACTGGATAAATTCCATGCAAGAAGAATTGGACCAGTTTGCCAAAAATGACGTATGGGACTTGGTACCACGATCATATGGTGGAAACGTCATTGGAACAAAGTGGATCTTCAGAAATAAGACTGATGAACTGGGAAATATAGTAAAGAATAAATCCGTACTTGTGGCTCAAGGTTATACTCAGGTGGAAGGGGTAGACTTTGATGAACTTTTGCTCCTGTATCTAGAATAGAGTCAATTAGATTACTGCTTGCAATTGCTTGTCACTTGAACATTACTCTTCACCAAATGGATATTAAAAGTGCCTTCTTAAATAGTGTTTTAAATGAGGTAGCTTATGTTGAGCAACCCAAAGGTTTTGAAGATCCTCATAGACCACACCATGTTTTCAAATTGAATAAGGCCCTCTATGGACTGAAACAAGCACCTAGGGCTTGGTATGAGAGGCTCACTCAACATCTTCTTCAAATGAATTCCAAACGCGGTGAAGTTGATAAAACTCTTTTCATTTTGGAAAAAAATCGCAAGATACTAATTGCTCAAATCTATGTTGATGATATTGTGTTTGGTTCTAACTGTGATGAACTGCTCAAAGACTTCGTGACAAGCATGTCTACCACCTTCGAGATGAGTATGGAAGGTGAGTTATCGTTCTTTTTAGGATTACAAATTAAATAGTTTAAAAGTTAAATCTTCTTGTCTCAGGCGAAGTATGCAAAAGATTTGGTGAAGCGCTTTGGTCTCGATAATTCCAAACACATGAAGACCCCCATGGGATCGAGCCAAAAACTGTCAAAGGACGATGCCAGTGAAAGTGTTGATCAAACTGTATACAGGATCATGATTGGCAGCCTTTTGTATTTAACTGCTAGTCGAACAGAAATCATGTATAGCGTCTGTTTGTGCGCTCGTTATCAGTCTGATCCAAAAGAGACTCACCTAAAAGAACTTTAATGCATAATTAGATACATAGCTGGAACTTGCAATCTAGGAATCTGGTATACGAAGGACACTAACTCTAATCTTGTTGGATATACTGATTTTGATTAGGGAGGTGACGCTGATGATAGGAAGAGTACAACAGGTGGGTGTTTCTTTTTAGGCAACAATCTGGTCTCTTGGTACAGCAAGAAGCACAATTGTGTCATTATCAATTGTCGAGGCTGAGTATGTGTTTGCAGGTAGTGCATGTACCCAACTGCTCTGYATGAAACAGATGATAGATGAGTATGGGTTACAAAGTAGTGTCCTTATTGTTTAGTGTGATAACTCAAGTGCAATTGATATCTCAAAGAATCCTGTACAACACTCTCGAAAAAAACACATAGATATCAGGCATCATTTCACTCAAGATTTGGTTGAGATAAATGTTGTTAGTATTGAGCATATTGGAACTGAACATCAACTGGATGACATTTTCACCAAAGCATTAGACTACGAGAGATTTTCCAGAGTAAGGAAGTCTCTCGGCTCATGTGCTTTTTGATATTTATTACTGGAAATGCTGCAGCACCCCCAGAAACATCAACTGCAYCATATTATTTTTAACATGCGTCTTTTCAATTTTTTTCATAATACATAATAGATCTTGCACAACTCACAATTTGCAGGAACATTGACGGTTTGAGTGTGATGACTAAAGGGGCTGGAACTTTTGAAATAAACAATTGTGGGCTGACTTTTGCAMAAACATGTTTTCTCTCGGTGTGCTAAAAAATATATATATAAGTTTGGAGGATGTCCCAGCCAATCATCTTTGAATGATTGCTAGATTCTGCCAATGTMCTGGAATAAAGAAAATTCATGTTCTTGGATTAATCTATATGCTGGTTAAGTGGAGATTCTTTTTACTCACGACACAAATATCCTCAAACACAAATGACCTTGTCATTCACCGAGTTAAGAATTGTCAGTTCATTGACTTTATTGATTGAATGTCAGAGCCAATGGCATCACACAAAGAACCAACACTATACTGCACTTGTGAATCTTATGTGTTTCTTTTTATTATTAGGTTATTCCTTTTAAGCATACCTTTAGAACATGCATGTTTGGTGAATTTTATCCTTAAAGTTTTTTTTGGTAAAGCTGTGCTCATAACAAAAATTTGTTTTTCTCTTACTCAAATCTTATTATCTTTTTGATGCCTTATTATCAAGTGGGTTATAATAAGAGGTTTGTGGACTTGAGTCACGGTTGCACTTGTCCTGTTTTTAAGTATTTATGAGTTGGGCTTGAAGAATGAGCCTGTCACTTCAAATCTTACCAGGCCTGATGATAATTCTGTCTTTTCGCCTACTCACGAATTGTTTAAAGATTGTTGTGTGTCAGATTCTCTTCTTGAACCAGTCAAAGGCATTCTAAACACGAAACCCCTTTCGCATTCAGCTCCCTCAACCAAAGCAAACCCTAATTTCTGATCAGAGATGAMTCCACGAAAATTCAAGGTACCAAGAAAGTCTGCCCGCTCTCAGAGAGAAGGTGATGATGAAGGAGGACAGTGGTGCCGCCGGCACTCTTCCGAGGTATGTTCCCCTCGATATTCGAGGCGAACACGGAAATCCCTCCGCTGTGGATGCGAATGTTGGTGGTTCTGCTCCAACACAAGGACCTAACACTGGGGTCTCTTCTGCGATGCCGCCATAGCAAAGTTTTTGACTGCCATGGTTCCGATGCCTGCCGGTGCCACCGTGGAACCCTATGCTGTGATTCTCCCAGGTAACCCCGGGAACAAAATTYATGTAAATAATCTGTCAAACTTAAAACTAATTGCAGAAACGTGTGGGTGAATTGGAAATCCACTGCTTAAGTGCTCTCGATGGCTGAGAGGGATTAACCCAGGTCACTTGCCGGAGGCACTTCCCAAGAGTCAGTCCAGCTGACCCAGATATATTCCGCTGGAAAAGATGTCGTTTGTGGAGGACATTGACTACATGACTGACAGTGATYATGAAGACTATGTACCACCGGAGGGACTGGTTGCTGAGAAGGAAGAGATTCCAGTAACTCCATTTTTCCCTGATTRAGAAGTTGAAATGGTGCGCAAGTTTCGGGCTGAGAGYAAGCGTCTCACTCCTCAAAACATGGTGGCACCAGACTRTGAYTCAATGGATATTGATGAGGATGATCTTCTGGAGGATGAATATGCACCTTTGGCGTCTCTATTGTTAAAAATGGGTAAGGTTGTTCCTGTGCAGGGTGCTTCTGMGTCTGTGCCTCCAACTACTATTTCTGCATGCCATTCCCCTGAATAACCATCACTAGTCTCAAGTGAGTCCTCAGAAAGGACTATTTCTGCTGGTGCGCCTGATGTGAGTGAGGATGTTGYCACACCTCTGCCTGAAACTTCTCCTGAAACTGCTCACTCATCTACTACCACTCAGACCGCTGCGCAAGAGGTCTCCGTTTTAGGGTCCACTGCATCTGATAATTCCGATGATGTTAACTTTGAAGTTGAACATGAAGTTCSAAAGGACAATMCCACTYAGGAGGAAGAATTAAGGAGTTTTGATCTGGGAGATGATTCTGACGATGAAGAAATGGACGTGGGCAATGCATATGCCCCTCGCTTTTATACAATTTAAGACAACGAGAGATACAATGGCTTGCATAACCGAGTGTTGATTGAAGAAAGGAGAGTTGACTTCAGGCTTTTAGAGAAGAAAAATTTGAACAAATTTCTGAGCTGGAAGGGGCTCACTTCTACTATGACCATGGCAGTGCCATATCTGTGGGAGGCTGTTCTGGAATTTTATGCCAACATGCTTACCTCAGTGTCTAATCAGTTGTCTGAGCGATATGGTAAGGTTTTTGTGCGTGAACAGGTCTATTCCTTCACTCCCTCTGTGATAAACAGGTTCTTCYGGACTACGGATGATGATGAAGGGGCCTCGGTTGARGACTTTGATGAAGTAGCCAAGTTTTTGACTGGTGGGGAAATGACGAAGTGGCCGAAGAGGTTTCTGAGCTCCCACCTCACTTCTCTCTACTCCGTGCTTCATAAAGTGGCGGTGTGCAACTGGGTCCTGACGACCAATACAACTACTGTCATGCAATCACAAGGAAAGGCGTTGTTCCACATTAGTAAGGGGATGCGGTTTAACTTTAGCCAAACCGTGTTTGACTGCGAGAAATAGTTTTCCGATACCATTGCTACAAAAGTTGGTCTGCCTTTTCACTCGCTCATCTATTCAATTCTTMCCGATCAGGGTCTTCAAAAATACAATGATGAGCATATCAGCGGGGAGCCTGGCTTGTTTGGACTGAGCCACAAGCACTTTGACGGCATGCATCGTGTTGTAGACCTACCGCTGGAATTCTCGAATGATGAAGATGAGAACTCCGCCACTGTTTTTCTGGATGTTGGTCTCGGTGTTACTAACACAGGGACTAACACTTGTTCCTCTATCCCTGTTCCTGTGTCTGATTGCAGGTTCAATTYCGCTTGGTTGATCAGCAGATTGCTGGAGCTCAGGCCCATTTAGTTGGGCTGGAGAGAGTARGAGACTTCTTCTCCAAGTTGCTCCTTTTGCAGTCTGGTCAAAAAGGGGGAGAGAAGACTGGAGAGGRTGCAGATGCTACTTGAGAGGCTGCCGAGCTACTGCTGAAGATTCAACTACTATTGAGGGTGGAYGGACTACTGTTMCCACTGTATCTGCGTTGGACAAAGGAAAGATGAAGGTAGATGCTACTCAGGACGATGAGGATAATACCATGCTGATCCCTCGCCGGTCACGGAGGACTCGAACGGCGCACACTTCCTAAATGTCCTTGATTAGTCTAAACTCGAGTGTTTCTGAACAATTTGTTTTTTGTTTTATTTTGTTGAAACATTGTTTTCTGTTGTTAGTTCAGACTTTGCTAGTACTAGTGCTACTGTTATTTCTACTAACATTCCTGCAGCTTAGCAATTCAGGGAGAGTCTCCTCTAGTGTTTATTCAGGGGGAGAGATTTCCTCTTGTTTTGTCCAGACAGGCAAAAGGGGGAGATTGATAGGATTATGGCTTACGGTAGTTTAATCCTATTGATTAAATTATTTAATGTATATTTGCGTGTCTAGGACTCTTGTGTTGGTTAGGATGTTAGTAGACATGGGAGTCCTTATCTCTTAAATATCTTAAGAGATAATTATCAAGACCTTATTATGTGGAACGAAGACTCCTTCAAGGAAGTGATACTWTAAGTGCTTGGCGTTTTCATTTMAAAAGACTARGAAGACAAGCAAGAGAAAAACAGAAATACCAAGATATCTTTTCTGCTCCATTTATGTTTATTCTTCGAAGTTCAACTTGTTCGAACTAGAAGAACTTTTATAAGTAGTTTAGTTTTTCATTCTTTTTGTAATATTGCTAGAATCCTTTTTGTGGMATCTCTTAACATTTCCAGTAATATAATTTTTGGCCTACGGTCGCGTTCTGTGAGTTATTTTAACTCACAGACAAAAATTAATTCTGTGTCACCATTTACTACATATGTTAGTAATAATGTTTCAACACATTTACTAACATTGACGTTCATACAAGTTATTGAAAACCTTCAAAWCTTTCATTATCTAAGAAACTAATAGCTTCTTGCTCTTTCCCTCCAGCACTTATTGCCTATCAAAAAAAAAAAAGATAAAGAATAAAACGACACATAAATGAAATTACGAAAACTAGCACTTAGCAAGAAATTGAAAAGAATAGAAAAAATTATAATAATCACCTTGTGACAAAAAAATGACCAGGAGGATAGCACTTGAAGAGTAYAGGACCTTTCTCTTCGTRAATACCCAATACCAATGAGACTTTATACAAAAAACAAAGCATAATTAATGGAGAAGAAAGAAAAAAAAAATGAAYCTCAKCCCGCGAGTAGTCATTTTAACTTAGACCTGTTCTATAACGGGTGTAGYAATCTTAATGAAGTTCACTCCCCGAAGATAAGAAGCTGTAGCATATCCGTACATGTCACCAGTGACTCCAACACCAAGAGCAACAATTGTACTATGTCGGTTTGTTTGTGACTCGATTGCTTTTTGTCAAAGATTTTCATTAGAGTATACTGTGATAACATTAAATAGTTCCATGCTCGCGTGGGTCAGAAATTAWTTTAAGATGATAATGTCCCAAAAGGCTTAATGTGTTCACCATGTTCTTAAATTGCTCTCCATCAGGCAAAAATACAATCTCAACTTTAACATTAGGGTTTCCATCCGTTACAGCCAAAATAGTATTGTCAAGATACAATGGCGCTATTATGGTGTTGTTGACCTCGAAGACTTGTTTTTCGTGAACATACCTATAATATAACAGCAACATGGAAGCTATTAGAAACTAGATGATTAAAACGAAAGAAGAGCCAAGCTCATATATCTTTACCTGTAGGATATACAATAAGTTTATCAAGAGAAAGCAGTGAAAATTGTATTTTTAATACATTATGTTGGCCACTTTTCACAAAAGATACGTGATGTTGGCCAGCATCAAGTCACGTCTTCTAAGTTGTCAGATTCATCAAATAAGGTACATTTTTATCACGTTCGGGTCCAAATGCTGACTTGACATGATTATTTAATTTCTTATCATTTCTCATTTAATTTTAAATATTAAATAGAGCCAAAAAGTCATTTTTGCCCTTCACATTTAGTTTTTTTTTTAATTTCTCTTTTTCTTTCGATCCAGCATCCTCCAGACTAAACCATTATCAATCAAACCTTCAAAGCATCTCATTTACTCCACTCCACACGGCAAATRGAAGCATCTCAATTCCCTTCTGGATTCTAGAAATCCAAAATGAAGGGTCCCTTCACATTTAAATAAATAAATTAAAATCTAAAAGAAGAAGAAAAAAAGAATTCAAACCCTCCCCTGAACAACACACACACAGACAACAATTGCAAACAATGGCACTGACAACAAGGAAGAGCCACCGCTACCTGACCGACGGCGGCAGCGACGAAACTCTAAAGACGGACTCGATCGAGCTCGACGAATCCGAGGTTTGGAGCAGCAATTACAACGATGTCGTATTTCCCGGAACTCATCCGAAGGTAAGTACTAATCACCTCTGGCGACCGGCCCGAAAACCTTCGAGAAAGAGCATTAGCGCCGCCGCACAGACCGGTGATGATGTGGACACAGTCGTTGTCTTCATAGAAATCATGGAGGCGGAGGATGCTGGAGTTGCCGGAGAGGAGGTGGAGGATCTTGGGCTCCGTCTCAAAGGAGGAGGTTGCTGGTCCAAAATTGAATTCTAATTTCTCAAAAGCAGTGAAGCTTTATCCTCTCCTCTGCTGTAGAAATGAAAGAAAAAATATCAAAACAATTTTTGAGAAACTAAACAAAATAGAGTAAATTCAAATCACCCTTTCAATTATTAACTCACCATTAACCTAAAAATAGTCGTATTCGTCCACTCTGCCACAATTTCTAAAAGAAAGAAAGAAATAATGGAAAAAAATTAAATGGGAAGGAAAGACAAAAATGACTTTTTGCTTCCATTTAATATTAAAAAATAAATGAAAAATGATAAGAAATTAAATAATCATGCCACGTCAGTATTTGGGCCCAAACATGATAAAAATGGACCTTATTTGATGAATTTGCCAACTTAGAAGACGTGATTTTGATGTAGGCCAACATCACGTACCTTTTATGGAAAGTGGGCAACATAATGTACTAAAAATAGAATTTTCTCAAAGAAAGCAATATGGAAGCTATCAGAAACTACTCTTTGCTTGCCTAATTACTTAAGAAGTAGTAGCAACAGCTTTACATATAGGATCTGAGACCTGTTTATCAAACAAGCCAAACCTGTTTGTTAACAAGAAAATGAGTAAATTAAGAACCAAGTTCATATACATATGAACAGTGAAAAAACCAAAATTAAATAAATTCCCCAACTCATCAAGTAAATTCAAGAGATTAGGACCTCCTATAAAGTGAATCAACAATAAAAACAACAACAAACAAACCCACTAACATTAAAAAAGGAAAAAAAAAGTTAATTTATCCAATATACCCATAAAATTATAATTGATAAATTACCAAAGAAATGAAAAAACTGATTAAGCAAACAAGAAACCTGCCAATGGCTTGAGTGGCGGTTTAGACATAGAAATCCAACTTTTCCTGCTTAGTAGCATCGTCTTTCAAATATGAATTCTTAATAAAAATATGGCAACGGTTATGATTTTCACCTGCCACTATTGTCTCTGATTTGTAACCCCACAACCACTATAATCTGAGCCCCACTGCAACGCCGCCGATATAAACGTTTGAGATATTGGAGTGTGTGTGAGATTTCTTCTTCATTATTTTTGTGTATGACCATTCTGGGGGAGGAAGCGGAGATAATGAGTGGATTGATGATATTGGGAAAATTTTGGAAATTAAATCACAATTACATAATTTTATTTTAGAAGGTATAATACATTAATACCTTCTAAGATATATATTTTATTAAAAAGGTAATTTACTATACCTTCTAAAAAATTGAATGTACTAAAAGCATTTAAAATATACCTTCTAGATTTCAAATTTTCAGGAAGTATATTTTAAACCCCGTACTGGGATATGATATTTTATTCGAAAAAGACAGATATTCTAGAAGGTATCTGAAAGAACCATTCTATAATGTCTGTTCTGGGAAGCCCCATTTGTACTAGTATTTGGAGAATTCATTACCAAGATTCAGAGTCAAGGCCTAGGTCCAAACCCACAGTTACAACCAACTAGTGCATGATTTTACTCACATGATACTTAATATAACTTCATCTCTACTTATAAAGTGTATCCTTACAATTTCAATGTGGGATTTTATACACTTCTTCTTTCAATTGACCAACTTACACAATTTATTTCTTACTCACCGAGAATAAATTTTGAGAACTAATATTATCTACTCAATATGTAGAATAATATTACAACATTTAATTCTATATGAATTAAATATTTAAAACTAATGTTTCAATACAAGTCTGAACTGATATCTATTTCAAACAAATGAAAATGGCATGGTGTTCGAGCCCATAAAAAGAGAAAAATCTTAAACCATAGTTAAATAGAAAATAGGTAAGGAAAATATATTGTCTTATTGATGGGGTTGATCTTACTAGAACATTACCTCTCGCCTTATCGACTCGTCTTAGATTATCATATAATATACTTGTTACTTCAAATTGTATTTTCAATGGGTCGTGTGATTATGTTTGTAAAATGTGTACACTCTAATAGATTGTCTAATCATAATATTTATTAGCCTAAATGGTGTATCGTGTTTTATGTTGACATGATAAAAGCATGGTACATAAGTTTATATATGAACAAGACATGATAAATATTTCACTTGCACGAACAATAATGCGAATTTTTTCATGTTGGCACAAACTATTAAACCTAATACATAAAATGATGCATAAAAAACCTAAAAGCTTGCTACAGGTGGCTAGGAATGCTGAAACAGTCAGAAAAGGACAAGCACAAGCTGTGCAGATAAAAATGATCCCAACAGATGCAACAGATCTTTCTAGATCCTCACGCTCCTCCATCAACTGCATACACGTGTAGAAGAGCTCTAGAATTTTCCTAGGTTGCATTGATATAAATAGAATGGCTCAAATGCATTGTAACATTTATCACTGATCAGAAATAAAAATTTCTAGTTTTGTGCTTTCTTGTTTGAATAAATTAGGGTTCATGTTGTTTCTTCAACATGGCATCAGAGCGGGTTGATCCAGCCTCTGATCTATTCTTCTTTATCCTTAAGTTCAGTTTACTTTAAATCATGGCAACAAAGGATATTATTGCGTCCATTTCAAAACAGATCAATCTAGACTCAACTATAGCTCGAAATATGGACACCATCCACTTACAAAGTCAGTTGGTGAGTATCAAACTCGATGATAGCAATCTTCTGCTATGGTAGCAGTAGGTTCGAGCAGCTATACATGGATATGGACTGGAGGAGTTCATCAATGGGCATCAGATTATCCCAGAAAAGGTGATTGCTAGAGGTTCATCATCAGGTATCACTGTTAACCCTGAGTATGTAAAATGGATGAAACAAGATCAATTGATTATTTCATGGATGCTATCTTCTTTGAGTGAGAGTGTTCTTGTTACTAATGTTGGTCTGAGCACTTCCAATGAAATATGGAATTGCCTAAGGACTAATTTTTCTAGTTACAACAGCGCCAAAATCATGAAGCTTAAGCTTCAATTTCAGTCTCTTAATAAAGGAAATTTGCAGATTAAGGGTTATTTTAAAAAAGTCAAGTCTATTTAGGATATGTTGGGAACTATTGGAGAAAGAGTTAATGAGAATTATCAAATCATGTATCTTCTAAATGGTTTAGGTGCTGAGTATAATGCTCTCATTGTTTAAATCACTACTAGACATAAAAAGGTCAGTATGATGGAGGCTTACTCCATGTTGCTGAGTTTTGAAAATATATTTGAGACTATTGAAGGCCTTGGTGATACTAATAATTCACAATTTAGTGTTAATCTCACCACTCAGACCTGGAAATAGAGGAAGAGGTAGAGGCTGAAATACCTATCAGTTCCAGGGCAATAGAGGAAGAGGCAATGCTGGAAGAGGTAATATCTATTGAGGCAGAGGAGGACCAATAGGCCTAGATGTCAAATATGTGTCTATAACAATCACACTGCAGATAAGTGCTACGACAGGTTTGATTCCAGTTATCAGGTGAACTCTGAAAATAAAACACAACAAGGAAATCAAACAGCTGGAAATTTTGTGGCCAATATAAAAAGATTTGGGAATGGAGAATCACAAGGAAGCCAAGATTATTGGTATCCACACTCTGGAGCAACAAACCACCTGACTTATGAGCAATCTAATCTTAACATGGCCACTGACTACAAAGGATCAGAGAGCATTCAAACAACCAGTGGAGCAGGTATGCCTATTGCTCATTATGGTAAATCTGTAGTGAATACTCCTGACCATCATCATTCTTTTGTTCTAAAAAATCTTCTTCATGATCCTAAGATAACAAGAAACTTATTCAGTGTCTCTCAATTTGCTAAGGACAACAATGTCTTCTTTGAATTTCACTCCTCTTTCTGTCTTGTGAAGGATCAAGTATCAAAGGCTGTTCTTCTTAAAGGGAACCTTAAGGATGGACTTCCCAGTCTCCAGTTGTCTCCTCTCCAAGAACATCGCATTTCAAATTTTCAATCAAGTGTCAACACTGCAGATCTTTGGCAATCTAAATCAGGTCATCCTTCCTTTGATATTGTAAAGAAAGCTCTGACACATTGTAACTTGCATGTTTTAAATAAAAGTGATGATTCTTTATGTGTTGACTGTCTCAAATCCAAAATGCACAAACTCCCCCTTTTCAAATCAAACCATAGTAAATCATCATATTCCTGATGTTATTCACAATGATGTTTGGGGGCCATCTCCTTTCACTTCCCATGATGGCTTCAAATATTACATAACTTTCATTGATGATGCATATAGGTAGACATGGCTCTACCTGCTCAAGGCTAAATCCGGCACTAAGGATGTATTCATTCATTTCAAAAATCTTTTTGAAAATCAGTTTGGCTCCTCTATCAAAATTTTTCACTCTGATGGAGGTGGAGAATTCATTGGATTGAAAGACACCCTTAACCAAGCTGGCCTAAAACATACCCTTTCCTGCCCTTATACCCCAGAAAAAAATAGATTGGCTGAAAGAAAGGATAGACACATCACTGAGGTTGCTCTCTCTTTAATTTCTCAGTCCAACTTCCCTCATAAGTATTGGAGTGAAGCCTTTATCAGTGCTACTTAGCTCATACACCTAACTCCAACCAAATCCTGAACTTCAAATCCCCCTTTGAGGTTGTCACTAGACAAAAACCTGATTACACACACCTCGGAGATTTTGGTTGCTTATGTTTTCCTTTCCTTAGACCTTACAATAAAAACAAACTTGAACCTAGACGCCAATCTTGTGTTTTTATTGGGTACAACCCTTCCCACAAAGGATACAAGGTTCTCCTCCCCTCCAACAAAATTATAATCACAAGACATGTCCAATTACTAGAAGATAAATACCCTTTCCAAGACAAATAGCCTTACACTCCTCCTTTTGACATAGACAAATCCTTTCATTACACCCCACTTCGAAATCAAGGAAACTCCAAACTTAATTCACAGTGAACCTTCATCACCTCCTATTACACATGAGCCTTCTCCATCCTCTCCCATCTCTCACAACTTAGCATCTCATTCATCTTCTTCCTATACATCATCTCACTCCTCCACTACATTGGTCAAATCACTATAGATTTAACTATTGAGCATGACAACATACCTATTGCCACTAACCTTCATCTAGTGTTCGGACAGCTGCAGGTACACATCATATGCAAACCAGGTTTATATCACGAATCTCCAAGACAAAATCTTATATCACAATGATTTCATCCCACTCCAATGAGCCTAAAACAGTCCAAGAGGCACTATACATCCCAGAATGGAATGAAGTTATTACCTCAAAACATCAAGCCCATCTAAAGAACAACGCATGGGATCTTGTACCAGTTCCTCCTGACAGAAAACTAGTTGTCTCTAAGTGCATAATCAAGATCAAGAAAAACTCTGATGGCTCAACTGCTAGGTACAAAGGCAGGATAGTGGCTAAAGGATACACTCAGTCAGTAGGCCTAGATTATAATGAAACATACAGATATGTAGTAAAGCTTTCCAGGAGCAGAATATTTCTATCTTATTCTCTGACTAAAGGATGAAAACAGAAACAAATTGACATTGATAATGCCTTCTTGAATGAAGATATTAACTCGGATATTTACATGGAACAACCACATGGTTCTTAGGCTCAGTATTCATCACATATTCTGTGTAACTGAGGAAAGCTCTATATGGCTTGAAGCAAGCCTCTAGAGCTTGGTCCAACAAATTTGGCAATGCTCTCATCTCCATTGGATTCTCTATCTCTCAATCAGATACCTCCTTGTACATTAGACACACTACAGACTCTTGCACTATCATCATGGCAGTCTGAGTAACATTGTGTGTCTCAACTCTATCACCACAACTGAAGGCGATGGAGAGTTTGCTACAGCTTACGAAGAGCTGTATGAAAATTGGTGCCAACTACTTCAGAAGGTCAAAGTTCTCTCTAAAGAAAATAAGAGACTCACACGAGCAGACAAGGAACAACAATCCATGGTGTTACGTCTAGAAGCTCTCTTGACCAAACGAGAAGAAGAACTGGATAGAACCAGAGGCGATCTCTCTGCTGCCATGATGACACTCAAGAAACTCAACAATGGATCAACCAAACTTGATGAAATCCTGTCTATTGGGACCATGGTCAGACATGGGATAGGTTTTGAGGGTCCAGTATTTGTCAAAGAAGGTGACAAGTCCTCCGAAGGATCTGTCTCTATGAACAAAATCAAGCGAAGAAAGCGTACCTACATCTGTCATCACTGCTCAAAACCAGGCCACATCAGATCATTCTATAAGAAATTCAAGTCAGAAAGAGCCTCAGGAAAAACAATGCCAGTGAAGAAAGGTACCAACACCAGGACTAACATCACTCGCAAAAACATAATGGTATGGGTAAAGAAGGAAGAGACTAGGTGTAACATGATCTATGTCTCTCTAAAGTCCGGAGTTGAGGACTCATGGTACTTTGACAGCGGGTGTTCTAAACACATGACAGGATCTGCTGAACACTTGACCAATATTTTTTAGCACAAAGGAGGCAAAGTCCAGTATGGTGGAGGAGCGCATGGTGAGATTGTAGGGAAAGGCACTCTGAATGTTGAAGGGTTGCCTAAGATTCAGAATATATTACTTGTCAAGGGTCTTGCTGCCAACCTTATAAGCGTCAGTCAACTTTGTGATGATGATCTTCATGTAAAGTTTAGCCGTAACACCTCTGAAGTCTTTGACAACAAAAATTGCTGCATTCTCACTGGAAGTCGTACCACAAACAATTTCTACAAAGTAAACTGCAAGGTCTGGTGTCAAAGTGCGCAATCATCTTAGACCGAACTATGGCATCAAAAGATGGGTCACGTCAATTACAAGATGATGGGCAAACTTGTTAAGTCAGAAGCAGTAAGAGAAGTTCCCGAATTGATCATTAACAAGCCATCCGTGATTGGGGACTGTCTAAAAGGGAAACAAACCAGGGTGTCTCATCCAGCAACCCAACACTTTAACACCACTCGATGCCTGGAATTGCTTCACATGGYTCTTKTGGGTCSTATCGAGGTAGAAAGTATGGGTGGTAAGAAATACTCATTTGTTATTGTTMATGACTTCTCTCGGTTCACTTGGATTGAGTTTCTTTGAGAAAAATCTYAAACCTTTGAAAGTTTRGAAAATTGTCAAAACYRGTCAGTAACAAATTTTCTTTGCAAATTGGCRGAATTAGGACCYATCATGGTAAAGKGTTTGAGAACTCATCCTTRCAAAATTRTTGTAATAATTATGGAACTTCTCACGAGTTCTCCTCACCWATTACGCCTCAACAAAARGGAATTGCTGAGTGTAAAAATCAGTCCTTACAAGAAATGGCTCGAACCATGTTAATATCAAAAAATCTAGCAAAAAGGTTTTGGGRAGAAGCTCTTAAAACAGCGTGTCATATTTCTAATRGAGTCTATTTTAGGATAGGGACGTGTAAAACACCCTACGAGCTTCTTGTTGGAAATAAACCTAACCTGAATTACTTTAATGTTTTCGGTTGRGTCTGCTATGTATTGAATGATAYATCCCACTTAACAAAATCTGATTCTAAAAGCGACAAGTGTGTTTTTTGGGATATTCAGTAAATATCCACGCTTATAGGGTGTTTAATCTAAGAACTCGTACTATGCTTGAGTCTGTGAATGTTAGGTTCGATGAACTTATGGCCATCTCGGGAAATTCTGCTGAGGATGATGTGGGTGATTTGATTCAAAGTCCACAAGCGTCCCCCCTACTGACTCCAAGGGWGACATCTGAAATTGCACCAAATGTTACTGAAAGTGATGAAACACTTGAYCCAACATCGCAGGTGCAGGTGGACACCGATGGTGAAACCTCTGATTCTGAAGAAGACCAGTCTGCTGAGATAATCTCTGCATCTCTAGACAGAGATATATCCTCCAGGATACAGAAGAATCATCCCACGTCTCAAGTCATTGGATCTTTGAACGAAATAAGCACCAAAAGAAACATATCAACTTCAAGGAAATGGTGAAACTGGTATGTATGGCTTCATGCTGTCCTCTAACCAATTACTCTTTTTTTGTGTCCACCATATAGCCCAGGAAGGTGGAGGAAGCCCTTAAAGATGAATACTGGATAAATTCCATGCAAGAAGAATTGGACCAGTTTGCCAAAAATGACGTATGGGACTTGGTACCACGATCATATGGTGGAAACGTCATTGGAACAAAGTGGATCTTCAGAAACAAGACTGATGAACTGGGAAATATAGTAAGGAATAAACCCGTACTTGTGGCTCAAGGTTATACTCAGGATGAAGGGGTAGACTTTGATGAACTTTTGCTCCTGTAGCTAGAATAGAGTCAATTAGATTACTGCTTGCAATTGCTTGTCACTTGAACATTACTCTTCACCAAATGGATATTAAAAGTGCCTTCTTAAATGGTGTTTTAAATGAGGTAGCTTATGTTGAGCAACCCAAAGGTTTTGAAGATCCTCATAGACCACACCATGTTTTCAAATTCAAAAAGGCCCTTTATGGACTGAAACAAGCACCTAGGGCTTGGTATGAGAGGCTCACTCAACATCTTCTTCAAATGAATTCCAAACGCGGTGAAGTTGATAAAACTCTTTTCATTTTGAAAAAAAATCTCAAGATACTAATTGCTCAAATCTATGTTGATGATATTGTGTTTGGTTCTAACTGTGATGAACTGCTCAAAGACTTCGTGACAAGCATGTCTACCACCTTCGAGATGAGTATGGAAGGTGAGTTATCGTTCTTTTTAGGATTACAAATTAAATAGTTTAAAAATTGAATCTTCTTGTCTCAGGCGAAGTATGCAAAAAATTTGGTGAAGCGCTTTGGTCTCGACAATTCCAAACACATGAAGACCCCCATGGGATCGAGCCGAAAATTGTCAAGGGACGATGCCATTGAAAGTGTTGATCAAACTGTATACAGGATCATGATTGGCAGCCTTTTGTATTTAATCGAACAGAAATCATGTATAGCGTCTGTTTGTGTGCTCGTTATCAGTCTGATCAAAAAGAGACTCACCTAAAATCACTTTAACGCATAATTAGATACATAGCTGGAACTTGCAATCTAGGAATCTGGTATACAAAGGACACTAACTCTAATCTTGTTGGATATACTGATTCTGATTGGGGTGGTGACGCTGATGATAGGAAGAGTACAACAGGTGGGTGTTTCTTTTTAGGCAACAATCTGGTCTCTTGGTACAGCAAGAAGCACAATTGTGTCATTATCAATTGTCGAGGCTGAGTATGTGT
>BMAC01000061.1:2361990-2376185 GCA_014905375.1 Phtheirospermum japonicum | reverse complement strand
GGAAAAGAAAGAAAGACCCCATTAAACAGAATTAGAAGGGGATATATAAAAAAAGAGAGAAAAAGAAAATAAGAAGAATGGTGAATTGTGTTAGTCATTGCCTACGCGTTAATGAAGGCTTGTGTCTATTATTTATTTTATTTTATGAGCCTATTGTTTAGAAGGCATGAGTTGTGTAAGAAGCGAATTATGAGCTTCAATTGTGATTATGTGGTTTGAGCTTTAAGCCGGTTTAGAGTAAAGAGTTGAGAAATAGCCTATGTTTAAAGGCTACGTAATGTGCGTTTAGTGAGGTTTTTATTTTTGTATGAGGTGAAGCGTATTGCTTCTTGATTAGAATAGGTTTGGTGAGTTATTGATCACGTTAGATCGTGAGTTAGCCATGCGACTTATATTTTATACCCGTCCAAAAAGCCTTACATTACAACCCGAAAAGGCCTTTTCTGATTCTTTGTTCGACAACACACTTAATTTGCGATTGAAAAGAGATTGATTTTCGGTGCTTGTTTATTGTGCTTGCATTTGTATGATTTGAGCGTATACATGTCCTATGCAGTAAAACTCGAGTGCTTGAGCGTATACCCCTATATATTTCCCTCTTGTTAGGATGCATGAGTTTTATTTTGAAGCGACAATGTAATACGGGTGGAGTGTTTGAAGTTGCATTGCATGTACCTATGTTTTTCAAAATTATTTAAGTAGCATAGCACGACTCATTGCTTGGACTGATTTTAATTTCTTGCTATACTTTGAATCTATCGTTTGTTCGAGGACGAACAAACCAATTAAGCGTGGGGTAGTTGATTAGCACATATTTGTCCTTATTTTTAGTAGGTTTATAGCTTATTTTTCTTATTGTTTTTGGTATAAGTTGGGTAGTTTAAGCTCTATTTCGTATATCTGTACTCTCAGCTTATTTTATCGCGTTTTGACCTAGATTGATGCAAATAAGTGATTATTTGTGATTTTTCACTTTATAGCTAAGTAATCGGACGAGTTCAGTGCCTAATTAGATGAAGTTGATGTTCGATAAATGGAGAACGGGCTTTCCGGTGAACGAGTAGCAAAAAGATAGAAAGAGACGGAGGCGGACGCGCAGCCGCGTCGACTGACACGACCGTCGACGCTCCGTCGACGCGAGCCATGACCTGCGTCAGTCGATGCAGCATCGACGCAACATCGACGCTACTTGCTGAAGCGTCGATGTCGACGCACCTATGCCGACGCAACGTCGATGCTATTTGCTGAAGCGTCGATGTCGACGCAACGTCGACGCTACTTGCTGAAGCGTCGATGTCGACGCACACCATCGACGCACTCGCCCAGCCTACACGCGCGCACCAGGCAGCACCTGTGCCGAGCACTGGCACGCGTCAGTCGACGCACCGTCGACGTGACGACCCAGAATCGGGATTTTAGGGTTTCTTATGCTCCAAGTCAAGGGAAATCTATATAAACCCTCTAAGTCCATCCCTAAAGGAGACACCTCTCACCCATACTCTGAATATTTGATATTTTTGGCTCGAGAACAACACCATCCACATCCCGATAACAACAATTGATCAAAATCAAAGATTCGAGAATCGCCAAGATCCAACCTTCCGTTCGTGATCCGTTCTTCGACTGAGATCAACCAACTCTCCAGATTAGCTAGGGAATTTACTTCGCTTTCTAGTTTAATAAGTACTCTAAACCCTTTATTCGCTTTCGTAGTTTAATTTATGCGATTAAGTAGCTGCTTTTCAATAATTGTTCTTGAGTTATTTGATGTTTCGAACCTTAGATATTTTTGATATTMCAATTCGTAATCTTAGTTTAATTAATGTTTAGTTATTYTTCATGCTTGGTTAGTTTTACTTCGTTTACATTTCGTTCTAGATAATTGCTGTTAGTTTATGCTAGTTGATTGTGTTTAAGTTCTTAGATTAATTTCTCTAGTTTATATGTTTTAGTTGCTGAAGTAAAATACTTAGTTTTAATTATCGTTCATGCATTTCACTTCTTAGATAATAAAATCAATCAAAATCCCCCCCCCCTTTTTAGTATAAGTAATTGCGTTTGAACAAACTATTTGAGATTTCCGATTGTATGTTTCCAAAGGGCATTCTTCGAAAAGCGAATGTGCCAAAAGGGCATGTGAACGTTGTCTTGCTCTGATCTTTCGGAGAGATGGCCACTTGATAGTAGCCCGAAAGTCCATCCAGAAAGAAGTGAAATTCGTGTCCCGCAAGATTGTCGGGAGTTGGTCGATGAACGGTAGAGGAAAATGATTCTTACGAGTGGCCGCATTTAACTTCCTATAATCGATGCACATACGCCATCCAGTAGTTAGTCGGGTTGGCACTATCTCACCCTTTGGGTTTTCGGCGATGGTGATACCTCCTTTCTTTGGAACCACATGGATTGGGCTCACCCATTTACTGTCGGAGATGGCGAAAATGATTCCTTCGTCTTTAAGCTTAAAGATTTCTTTCTTAACCACCTCATAAAGCATTGGCGTCAGTCTCCGTTGACTGTCCCTCACAGGCCTGGCATCGGGTTCCATTCCAATTTTATGAATGCAAGTCACGGGGCTTATTCCTTTGATGTCGCTGATGCTCCATCCTATTGCCTCTTTGTGGTTGCTTAACACCGCAACTAATTCCTTCTCCTCGTGCTCCGACAAGGCTGAGTATATGATGACTGGTTTTGTTTCGTTGGGCTCGAGGAAAATATACTTCAAGTGGCTCGGTAGCGGCTTTAACTCTATCTTTGGACCAAGTTCGGGTGCCGTGGCTATTTCACACAATTCTTCATCAAAATCGTCAATCTCTTCATGGTCTTCGTCTATCTCATTCAAATCTATATCTAACATCTCGGCCACCCTGTTCAAAAATTCCGTGTCGTCCTCGACGCTTAACTCATCTAGCACGGTGATCCCCTTAAGCTCGTGAACACAAGAGGCAATTGGGTCCACAAATTGAATTCCTTATAAATGGAATAAGGCATCAAATTGATTCCTGCTCCAAGGTCAAACATGCCTCGTGCTGTCTGTCCGTTTCCCAAGGTGATGGTTATGCAGAAACTTCCGGGGTCTCTTTCCTTTTTGGGTAGAGGCCCTTTGCATATGGCGCTCACCTCCTTTGTTAACTTAACTTGCTGAAGTGTTTCGAGACGCCATTCCCTCGCGACTAATTCCTTGAAAAATTTCACGTACGCGGGCATCGTCTTGATTACGTCTAATAGAGGAAGATTAATATTGACATTTTTGAGCAAATTGTAAAGTTCCATGAACTTCTTATTCTCTTTTGCTGGACATAGGCGACTTGGGAAAGGAACCTTGTCTCGAATAGTGGTTGGCGATGCCTTTGGAGGCTTGGTGGAATCGTCATCTGCTACTGGAGAGGGTACTTGATTCGGGGACTTCCCTATTAATGATCCAGGAATGTACGGATTCGGTGACTTATGCATTTGGTCAACCTATTTAGGGTCATTGTTCGTGGGCAGCCCCTTATTTGCAATATAAGTGTCCCCTTCGTTCTTTCTTTGACCCCATTATCTATCGTCTTCCCGCTTCGTAGAATGTGAACCACGGAAGCTTGCTCGGGTTGGCTCGGAAACTTCCCCTTTTCATTGTCGTGTTTGGCCATGAATGTCACCATTTGCCCCATCATTTTCTCCAAGTTCTTCACGCTCTTAGATAGGTCATCCAAGACCTCTCCTTGCTTATTCACTTACGTGGTCAGACTGGTCAATCCATCCTTGTTTCTCGGAGTCTCGGTGACTTGGTTCTGTTGCCAAATTAGCAGTTGATCATTTGGCTGTATATGAACAGGTGTCGGCCCAACTGATAGTGATTTGTTCGGTGGAGGTTGTGTTGATTTATTTTGTGCTGGGCTGAAATGTGGATTTTCAGGGCCCCATTTCAAGTAAGGAGAGTTACGATTTGCATTAAATTTAGGATTTGTCTGAGGCCTGTGCTCATAGGTTGGGAGATCTATGTTGAGTAATTGGTCTTTGATGGCGAGTGCTTCAGCCTTGGTATCCTCTTGATACCCCATTGTACATGAATCCCCCGAATGCCCTTGCTCTCCACAACGGTTACATGCCTCGAAGGTCTCGTTACTTGGCACCTCAGTTGCCTCATTAACCCTTATCTTCTGTGGTCGAGAGCTCGTTTGCCTCGACTTTTCGCTCATTCTTTCAAATAGTTGCTTGGCAGCCGTCGCTTGCAAATCCCCAAAATCTCCTCCAGCAGCCACCTCTACGTTATTCTTATAAGAATCTATAAGTCCCTCATAGAAGAGTTGATTCACTATTCCCGGAGAGTTGTGATGATGGGGGCAAGCTTGCAACAGAGATTTGAAACGTTCCCACACCTCGTGAAACAGCTCCCCATCTTGCTGGACAAAGTTGGCTATTTGTCTCCTTATGTGGCCCGTCGTCTGAGCTGAGTAGTACTGATTAATGAATTTGTCGCTCACCATGGGCCAGTCGACCAGAGATCTCAGTTCCAGTGATAGTAGCCAAGACTTGGCTCTATCCTTCATGAAACTCGGAAAACACACCATTTGAAGGTCTTCGTGATGAAGTCCCGGGGACGGAATCCTACTAACTTCGGCATAGAACTCATTAAGGAATGTCAGTGGGTCTTCGTTGGTGAGACCGTGAAATGTTGGGAGGTTTTTGATGACATGAGGTTTCAACTCGAAGTCTCTCGCAGTTCTACCCAACACAATTGCCGAACTATAGGGACCCACTTGAGGGGTCGTGAACTCTCTTTGTCTCGGTTTGCGCGCCTCCCGTTGGTATCTTTCTTGGTTATTTCGCCTCGCGTATTCGTCTCTCTCATGGTACCCGTCATATGCGAGCCATTCATTCACCCGCTCGTTGCCATGGTATGATCTCTCGGAATAGTCGTCTAGAACGTGGCGGTAGCGATTATCTCCTCTTCTTTGGCCGTCATTCTGGTCTATTACATTTTGTTGAATATTTTCCAAGTACGCTTGCGGTTGTACGGGTCCGTCGGGACGAGTTGGCTCACTCCCGTACCCATTTCTTTGTTGCACGGGTGGATGCCTTTGTGGCTGTTCGTCCTCGTTGTTGTGGGCTTGGTTGTCTAGTCGCAACATCATTTCCGGAACAGGATCACAAATAAAATCAGTCGTGGCCGTCGATTCACTTGTGGATGAATGAGGTGGTCTTACTTGATTAGGACGATGAACGTTGTCGATGAATGGTGCGAGGTCGAGCCTAAGCGATCTACGACCTTGCATGAACTCAACAACAAATCAAACTTATCGACTAGAGAAAATAATTATACAAATAAACGACTAAAATAAAAATAAAAATGAACAAATATATTGTTGAAAACCTTTGTAAATTCCCCGGAAATGGCGCCAAAATTTTGATTCAAGCTTTTGTGTTGCCTACTAATGAAAATTTGTCAAAAGATCAATAGCTTGCCCGCAAGAGAACGGGGTCGCGCGTAGTTTGGCAACTTGACTCGAGTCGTCTCTCGAGGAACATACAATCGGAGTTCTAGAATAGTTTGTTCAATTCAATATCACATACGTGGGGGGGGTTGATTGTTTTGATTATCTAGAAATTTAAAACACATGAACTATAATTAAAACTAAGTATTCTACTTCAGCAACTCAAACATATAAACTAGAGAAATTATTCTAAGAACTCGAGCAAGATTAACTAGCATAAAATCAAGCAATTATCAAGAACGCAATACTAACAAAACGAATTAACTAATCAAGAATAAAAACCAAGCATTAATTAAACTAAATATTACGAATTCAATACCATAAGTATCTAGGGTTCTAGGCATAAACAAATTCAAAAGCAATTAATGAAGAACAATTACTTAATTGCATAAATTAAACTACGAAAATGAATAAAAGGTTTAGAGTACTTATTAAACTAGAAAGCGTAGTAAATTCTCCAGCTAATTCGGAGATTTGGTTGATCTCGGTCGAAGAACGGATCACGAACGGACAGTTGGAGCTTGGCGATCCTCGAATCTTCGATCTTGATCAATTGTTGTTATCGGGATGTGGATGATGTTGTTCTTGAGCCAAAAATATCAAATATTCAGAGTATGGGTGAGAGGTCTCTTTTTTGGGACGGACTTAGAAGGGTTTATATAGATTTCCCTTGACTTGGAGCATAAGAAATCCTAAAATCCTGATTCTGGGCCGTCGCGTCGACGGTGCGTCGACTGACGCGTGCTGGTGCTCGGCGTCGGTGCGTCCAGGGCGTGCACGTCGACTGGATGGGTCGACATTGACGCTTCAGTAAGTTGCGTCAACGGTGCGTCGACACCGGTGCGTCGACATCGACGCTTTAGCAAGTTGCATCGACATCGACGCTTCAGTAAGTTGTGTCGACGCTGCATCGACTGACGCGGATCATGGCTCGCATCGATGGAGCGTCGACGGTCGCGTCAGTCGACGCGGCTGCGCGTCTGCCTCCGTCTCTCTCTGTCTTTTGCTACTTGTTTTGCCGGAAAGCTCGTTCTCCTATTCTCGAACAGCGAACTTCGTCTATTACGCGCTGAACTCTTCCAGTTACCTAGCTGTAAGGTGAAAACAATGAAATATCACCTATTTGCATTAATTACGATTAAAATATGGTAAAATAAGCCATAACTATAAAAATACGGAATTATGCTTAAATCGTCCAACTTATACCAAAAAAAAAAATGGAAAAACAAACTAAAATACTACTGAAAATAAGGACAAATACGTGTTAATCAGCAATGTTGGCATTGGTTCTAGGGATATCAATGGAATTAAGCATTTCTTGGGCCATCAAAATATTTTCCCCAATCCATCTATATTTAACAAACCCACTCTGATTAGGAGCTATTAAGAGAGGCAAAAGAGGGGCTAATATGTTATTTAGAATTTTGGAAATGAGTTTATTGGTAACATTACAAAGGCTAATTGGTCTGAACTCACTCCAAACAGTGGTATTAGGGATTTTAGGAATAAGGATGATAGTGGTGGCAGTGAAGCTTGGAGGGAGTTTTGTTCCATCAAAGAATCAAGAACAGCCTCAATGACATCTTCCTGGACAATATCCCAGCAAATGTGAAAAAAGGAAGCAGGAAATCCATCAGGGCCAGCTACACTATCCCCCTTAATATCAAACATAACCTCCTTAATGTCTTCTCTAAAAGGATGAGCACAGAATTTTGAAACATCAAAATCAGGAGGAAGAGACTCCATACCTTCAATCACACTAAAGTCACCACATATATGATCATTGGAATACAGTTTTTTCAAAAAATATAGCCCCAGAGTGTTTAATATCCTCTATCTCAGAAAGAAGGATCCCATTATCAGAAATAGAGTGGATTTGGGCTCTACTTCTTTTCTTTTGAACATAAGAATGAAAAAAAATTGTGTTTCTCTCACCCTCAGCTAACCATCTCACAACAACTTTTTGTTTCCAAAAGGACTCCTCACATTTCTTTGCAAAGGTAAGGTCAGCAACACATTTTTTAAGGTAAATCGAATTCCTATCAGAGCCATCACAGTCCCAATCACTCTGTGCTTGAGCAACAACTCTTTCAGCATTCCTAACCAGGCTAAAAACATTACCAAAGACATTATGGCTCCACCATTGAAGATTTTTGAAAGTCTAGAGAGTTTTATGTGGAGATTAACCATCCCAGTTTCCCCAGTTTTAGGATACCAACTCTTTCTAACAAGTTCCAGAAAAGCATGATGGTGAGACCACATGATCTGAAACCTGAAAGGAGGTTGACTCCTAGCCCTGGGCCCAAATATAATTAACAAAGGTGCATGATCAGACCAGACTCTGGGTAAATGGTGAACAGAGGTAATAGGAAATAAGGAGGCCCAATCAGAGGAATAAAAAATTATATCTAATCTTTCTTTGAGTTGTTGCCTACACCAAGTAAAAGGATCACCCACATACCCTCCATCAATGAGACCAGTAACTGACACCATCCCAGAGAAATCAAGCATGTGATCAACTCTATTAGAAATACACCCCCCCCCCCCCCCCCCCCCCTCCCCTGAATATCCTGAATATCCTCAATATGTAAAGGTGAATTGAAATCCCCCCCAATTAACCAAGGACAACCAGAGGAGGTTGTAGAGATGTCAATCAGTTGATCTCATAGAACTTGTCTAACCATTCTAGTATGCCCAGCATAGATTCCAGTGAATATAAGGGGTTTAGGACAAAGATTTGAAGTTATTTGACAGTGTAGGAATTGGTTATGGTTTTGAAGTATAAGAATATCAAGGTTTTCAACCACAAACAACCACACTTTGTTATTACTATTGGACACAACAGAAGTAAACCCTAATCTTTTACAAAAGAATTCAGGTTGAAATTCCACCATAGGTTCAAGAATTACCAGAATTTTGATGTGATTGTTTACACAGATGAAATAAATGTCTTTGAGTAGGAGAGTTGCCAATTCCCCTGAAATTCCATATTGATGCTTGTGTGATCATTTGTGACTAGCAGCTCTGGTGGCCCTAGCTTTTCCAGTCTTATTGTTCTTTCTATTTTAAACACATCCAAATCCGTTTTATAGGCAGTCAGGTGCTCGCCGGCCGGAGGCCGGAGAGGGGGTCTGACGCGATTTTGTCCCAGAAACGGGAGAAAACAAAAAGAAATTAAGAAAAAAATCATAAATATTAGTTCAATTTGGGTTTTGAAATTCAGTTTTCAGCCTTGGAGAATCGCCAGAGCTCTCTTAGTTTTTTTTTTAATTGTTGCATAGGCACGAAATCAGGTTGAATATGTAAAAAGTAAAAAGAATGCGTCGACCAGAAATCATATACCATTCACTTGAACTGAGAACTTAACCAAAAAACTTCACTCAACCACTCTGTTAGCTTATCCAGACTTCATACCATAACTCACAATAACCCAGCTCTCGATATTGAGCTATAACATCATTCATCCAACAAGAGCTCTACACCCTTTACACAAGAAATTATAATCTTCAAAAATAATTCAGCTCGCTCAGCTTTCAGAAAGAATGCATCTTCTAGAAGAAGAGGTCGCTCACAAGTCCCCGCTGAAATATATGCTTACCTACCTCAGATATCCATTGACCTGTAATCACAAAAACCATCTTCTGTCGACCTAAAGTCATACGTGTGCACAATAATCCAGCAGAACACAATCACGAGCGTTTAAGAAGTCAAAACACGCCCCCTTAGCTATCACATCCTTATTAAGATTATTAAATGCATTCTTACACCATATCGGACACGTGTCATCTCCCTATTTTCTCGTAATATATAAAATACAATGGGCCAAAAATGAGAGACCCAGAGTAAAACCCTACCAACTTCCCGCCTTTCAAAAAACTCTTTTTTGTTTTTTCAGCTTTTTCCTTGAGTCGCCCACAAAATACCCCTTATTCTTCCATTTGTCTCACTTATCCAAAATTTCAAGCAAAACACCATTTTCTTCTGCACCACCTCTGTTTCAACATGAAATTATCGCAAAAATTTCACAGTGCACCAGCACTCATCTCCGAAATCATCAACCGTAATAATGAGTAAGTCCCCCTAATCTTTTCTTAATAATAATTGTTTTAATTATCCCGAAATTTTTGTATATGCTTAGTGTATTTTTGCATTTTTTTTCCTCCCTGATAATTGATTGATGATGAATCCAGCATCCTCCATCCCCGATTCGCAAAACCCACAGCCTTCCCCTGATTCCAATTCCCTTGAAAACCCATTTATTATTAAAAGAAGACGAAGAAACCCTCCTTCACCGCAGCCTGGCCTACGTGACGAACCGGAAGGTGACGTCATTTGGCCCGAGCTTGAGGCCCAGACTAGGGCTTATACTGAGGCCAGAGCCTTGATTAAGAACATACCAGAAGACCCCTCTCTAGCCCAACCTTTGAAAACATCCTAGAGGGTATCCCCTTAATCAAACATAATATACCTCTGTCATCTCAATCAGAACATTTCCTGGAGAATCCAGTAACCACGGTACCCTCTTCGACTGTTGCCGACCTGCTTCCCCTAACCAAAGCCACTAGGGTAGTCAAACCAAACTATTGTGTGTTACCTGAGCGGGAAAAACTTGAAGAGTTTAAGAAAGCACTCAATCTTCCTGAGACCGCTAAAATGACCCTTCTAAACATCATCCAAACAGACCCAAAAAAATCCTCTTGCTAACCACATCACCTTTTTCGACGAGCTACTTAAGCCGGGTTTTAGATTTCCACCTCAATGGTTTTATATCAGTGCATCCAACAAATTAAAAGTCCCCATCCTTCAGATGTCCCCAAACTCCATAAAATTTATGACTGGGTATGTGATTTTGTGTGAATATTATAACATCTTACCCGATCCAGGATATTTCCATTTTTATTTTCAAATAAAATATCAGAAAGACTCTTTCTACCTTTCTGCTCACTCTGGGAAACCCCACTTTCTGGTGAATCCATCGTCAAAGGTGCCCGAATGGCGAATTAAATTCTTCTTTATTCACAACACTGAAACATGTCCTTTTAACACCGAGTTACAATACCATACCCTAAAGCAGGATGATCCTCCCACTCCCAAAAAGTTCCCTGCCCTTCACAAAAAATATCCCGACAAGCTATTTGAGTTGAGTAAGCGTCCCTTTGATGCAGTACAACTCACCAGGTAGGAGAGACTATTTTCCTTCATAGGTACTGACTCACAACCTATTGATCGGGATCAAGCTTTGACCAGATCAGAATTCGATAGGTCTCCTTAGTTATAAGTTTCCTCATTTTTCATACTCTCATTATTACAATCTGATTTATCCATGTATTCTCTTTTGCAGATGACCTTATCGGCAGTTGCCTCTCATCGAGCTCGGAAGGATCTACTATACAAGCGGACCCGAGCCCAGCAACCACATAGGCACCGCGACCAAATATTATTGATGTAGATGAGGTGCTGGACCAGGATATGGCGGCCCATGACGACCAAGGAATGACTGCCGACCTGGAGGAACAGACGCTACCCGGGAAGATAACCAAAGGAAAAAGGGCAGCTCGAACACCTGCACTCCTATTCAAAAACGTAGGCATCTTCGCAAGACTCATGATGCCTCCCCATCGAGCTTTCTAGACCTGGAGAAGAGTCTGGCACAATGCTCCAATGTTGATCAATTCAAGGCCCTTCTGAATGCTCAGGTGACCTCATTTTTCTCAGAATATTATCTTTAAGTATACTGTCTCAATATATTTATCATACATCATCTTTCCCTTCATGTAACAGTTCGAACCTTTGGTGAATGCCTTATTCAACCATTGCCAGACTTCCTCTGTCGACGACGACCTGCAAAAGACCTGTGATGAATTAGCAGCGCAGGCGGAACAACAAACCCGACAATTATCTCTGACTCAAGGAGAGCTGAACAAAGCTCGTCAACAATTGGGCGCTCGTGAAGAAGAAGTGAATATTCTGAAGAGCCAGGTGGACAAAGGACAAAACAGATCGCATAACCAATGAGTTCAGAGATCAGATCCAAAAGCTAGAAGAGCTCTTGCAGACAAAGGATAAGGAGATACATGACACCAGTCTCGTAGCTCGCAATCAAGGTATTGCTGAAGGTCAGCGCACCTTCCTGAGGAGTGATATGGGCAAGAGGTTCATGAATGCCTATAGAAAGGAGCTGCTATCGGTTTATAAGAATACCTCCCTGTGCTTCGGCAAGATGGCCAGAGGCAGCAAAGAGTGGGTCCATCAAGCTATAGAACAAGTCAAGACCCAGCTCGCTGCCATGAATTTCTCTTTCAATCCAGATGTGGAGGGTATTGATTTGCATCTTTTTGTACATATTTTCATTACCGTTTTTGTTTCACGTTGCGTGTTTTTCGCTTGCTTTTTGTTGATTTAGGAGTCGGGTTGGCCATTGTTTCGTATTTCTAGATTTTCTTAGTTTTTGTACGTTTTAGTATTGATTTTCGTAGTTTTTTTCACTTTTCCATTTTTCTTGGCCGTAGGACGTCAAAGCGGGGCCCACGCTCGTTTGTCATTGTTGATACCCGACTCGGAAATGGATGGACAAAGCAAGGAAGCACAACGAATGAGGTTCGATAAGCCGGCGGATGCGAAAAGAATGAGAAATCGAGCCGGGCGCTGGAATCCAGTCGGCCGACTGATTGTTCATTCGATCGACTGACTTTGTAGTCGGTCGACTGGACCCCTCAAGATCGACTGGATTCCAGGGCTCCAGGCCGTTTTGACATCGCAGTCGATCGACTGCCGACATAATCGATCGACTGAAAAGCAGAAATTTTGAAGATTTAATCACTCAGACGTCATTTCAACCAGGCAACTTGCTCCTGCAGCTTTCTTCCCCAAGGAAGCTCTCCAAAACCAGAAAAACTTTCCTTTTCCATATTTTTGGCTCAATTTAATTCCTATAAATTCTAGTAATTAGTTATAGGTTAGTTAAGCTTAGATCTTAGTTGTTTAATGTTCAAGCTTTGTTTTAAGTTTCCTTTGTGAAGAATCATTCAGCTTTCAAGCTTTCCTCCTTCAAGCTTTTATAATCACACACATTTGGTAATATCTTTCTATAATCTAGTTTCATTTTCATGTTATTCCTTTTTAATATTGTGTTGTGTTTTGGATCATAGTTTAGTGGCTCTTTTGCTTATCAAACTTTCAATTTCATTTTATAGCTTTCTAGCTTATGAACTTATGCTTTTAAGTTATAAAGTTGTAATCAATTTCTAAGTTTGTAAAAGTTTATTAAGATCTTCCTCTTTAAGCCCTTGATTAATGCTAAGTACTTATGTTGACTTATTCAAATAAGTTGACTTTAATTTTCCCTCCATTTTCCTAATTTCAAATTATTAAGTTTTAATAGTTGATTAAGTTTAGATTGATCGTTTTTATTTTAAGATTAATTTCCTTTAATTTTTTAATGTTTTTAATTCTTAAGTTTCAATTTAATTCTTAGTTATAAAAACCGAACAATGGACTATCGCTTTCCTAGGTTAAATTAGTTTAAATCAAAACCGACGATAAGAACAACTGAGAAACCGAAAGCCGATCACATCCATCCTCGAGAGACACGACTCGGGACAACTTGCCGCATCTACAATCGACTTCGTACTATTGCGGAGACGATTCTTAGAGCGCTAAGAAATCCTCGATCAAATTTTGGCGCCGTTGCCGGGGATGGATTAAGGCCAATGGCATTCTTAGTTATTCTTATTGTCGTCGTAAATAGTAGTTAGTTAATTATTTTACATTCGATACGTGTAATCTTTTTCCGTTTGTCGTGTGTGCAGGATAGGTCCCACATCGCGTTACCTCCGCTAGTATCACCAATAATCGAGAAGCGAACGATGGAAACCCTGCTCGAGAACCAAACTATGCCCGCCCACACTCTCAACGATAAAAATATGCCTCCGCCGCTTGATTGATTCGGCCGAGGATGGCAAACTACCGATCTAGTTTGCCATACGACAACCATTACATCCAAATTCCCGAACATCCAAATCCATATACCGCTCCCAAATATGACGACCCATATGCTTCGATCGGCAAAGAGTGGAACTACTCTTCCGATCATTATGACCCAAACCCTCCACATTCACCTCCATTCTCATACCCCCACAACCCGAGTTTGGACGATCTATATGTTCCCCTCGCCCTTCCTTCTTCTTTCCCCCATTTTGAGTCGTACGCTCCATCGATTTATGACTCCGATTCTTTGAGCTACAATTCTTACAACCTATCCTCGAGTTACGATTCTTACAATCTACCCACCTTGAGCTCGTATACTCCGAGCGATGACCCTTATACCTCACTATTTCAAGATTCGTCTACGTCCCCACTCCCGGACGTGGAGTCTCTCTTAGCCGAGCTCGTTGGAAGCCTCGATCGCATGGAGACCCACGCTAAGCAAATTGCCAATGACGTGGGTGAGCTAAACAAACCGTACCTCGACGAGATACCCTTCTTTGATAAGGCGGTGCCCACGGTCGTTGATGGTAATTCGAGATTTGACGATCTTTCGGAAGGTGAGCGCTATGAGGTGGATTTTGAAGACGAGGAGAATGGGTCGGAAAACAACGTCACCCCTCTCGYGTATTGTGAAGAGGTTGTAGTGGAAAGTGAGGAGGTGTTGTCCTCGGGGCCTCCGATGGCACTTGGATTGTCGAGCTTCCCTGCTTTAGTCGAGGAAGAAGTAGTTGTGCC
>BMAC01000061.1:2326869-2339658 GCA_014905375.1 Phtheirospermum japonicum | reverse complement strand
TATTTCAGCCGGGATGAAAGCTTCCATACCATACACCAAGCTAAAAGGTGATTCCCCTGTAGAGGTTCGGGGAGTTGTTCGATAAGCCCATAAGACCGACGCGAGCTCTTTGTGCCAAAGTCCTCCCACTTTTTTTCAGCCGCAGCTTAATTCCCTACACAATAATGCGGTTAGTAACCTCGACCTGTCCGTTAGCCTGGGGATGCGCCACAGAAGCAAAATGTTACTTCATCCCCATTTTCTTGCACTAATCTTGGGTTTTCTGCCCATTGAATTGGGTTTCGTTATCTAAAACCATCACCCGTGGAACACCAAACCTACAAAAAAATATTGTTAAAAATAAAATCCATCATGTCCTGCTCGCCTATGCCCATCACCGCCTCTGCGTCCACCCATTTCGTAAAATAATTAATCGCAACAACCAAATCTTGTTTATTGCCTGGTGTTTTTGGAAAAGGCCCCACGATATCGATTCCCCAATTTGCAAAGGGAAAAGGCGAGCTCATAACCATCTTGTTCACAGTCGGTATATGAATGAGCGGTGCGTGCATCTAACATTTTTTACAAGTTCTGACCAGTTCGCTCGCCATACCTTTCATTCCTGGCCAAAAGAAGTCAGCCCGCAACGTTATCCCAACCAGGACCCTGCTTTTTGCATGATCACCACAATATCCTTCATGTATTTCTCTTAACACCTCCAATCCTTCCTCTTTGGCCAAACATTTTAAAAAGGGTCCAAAACTCAACCTTTTGTATAAGTCTTCATTTATAACACAAAAATGAGCCGTTGTTCTAACTTCTTTTGTTGACAACTGTACCTCGCCCTCCTTTGCCTTAACGAGGACCTCCCACAATAGCGTACGCCAATCCTATTTTATTTCAAACTCCATCAAGTATTTTCCTTTATCCACACTACTATGACTTAGCTCCATCAATGTGATTTTCCTGGTGTAACAAGTTCCTAGCGCACCCGCCATCCGAGCGAGCTGATAAACTCGAGTATTATCAGCCCACGGTAAATGCTCCAACTTAAATTCTTCAAAAGGCATAACCTCTTCTCGTAAATTTTTTAAATACACCACCATACGTTCCTCTTTTGCCTCAAAAGACGCATTGAACTGACGGATTACCAATTGGGAGTTTGTATACGCTCTCACTTTCCTTGCTTCTAGGTCTCTTGCCATTTTAACACCCTGCAATACCGCCTCATTATTAGATGCCTTGTATCCCAGTTTGATTGCAAACTCCAAATTCTCTCCTTCTGGTCTAGTCAAAACAACCCCTAATCTAACTCCCGACACCATGGTTGATCCATCAGTATACAAAAGCCATGTTTTCGCCTCACCCTCTGTTTCAGATGAATACACCATCTCTTGTAAAAAAATCTTCCAATACTTGTGCTTTGATGGCTGTCCGAGGTTCATACACCACATCATACTCGCTCAACTCAACAACCCACTTCACTAGCCTTCCTGTTATATTCGGACTACTCAGAACCTGCTTGAGGGCCAGGTTAGTACGCCTTCACCTTATGACTCAAAAAATATGGTCGCAACTTCCTTGCCATGTGAATTAGCGCGAAGCCTCCTTTCCCCAACTCAGAATAATTTAGCTCGACACCCCTTAACATCCTGCTAATATAATAAATAGGCTTTTGAGCTCACCGCGACCTCTCCAACCGATATATCAAGATTAGGTCTTCCCCAGGCATTGGCTTAGTTAACAGTGGTATCTCCGCTAAGTATTCTTTACGCTTATCAAAAGCTTCTGCCACCTCCTTGGTCCACTCAAACTTGGATCCTTTTCTAAGCGACCTAAAAAAGGGTACACCTTTCTCTGCCGACCTAGAGATAAACTGGTTAAGACCTGCAATCCGACCTGTGAGTACATGTACCCCGCGTACCGTCCGAGGACGCGGCTCCAAAACACCCCGTACCTTTTCAGGGTTGACCTCAATTCCTCTTTCAGTTACCATATATCCCAGAGATTTCCCAGATCGCACGCCGAATGCACATTTCTTTGGATTGAGCTTCATTCCGTATTGTCTAAGCATGACAAAGGTTTTTCTTAAATCCTCCACATGAGATTCTGCCTTCCTACTCTTCACCAGCATATCGTTGACATACACCTCCATAGTGGACCCCAACAGGTCCTTGAACATCCTGTCAACCAGACTTTGATAGGTCGCCCCTGCATTCTTCAAACCGAAGCATGGACACAAAATAGTAAGTTCCTGTCGAGGTGACAAAACTCACCTTAGTTTGATACTCCTATGCCAATAGTATTTGATGATATCCTTGTGAAGCATCCATCATACTCAACAACTCGCACCCGAAGGTCGAATCCACCAGTTGATCAATTCGTGGTAGCGGATAATGATCTTTCGGGCATGCTTTATTTAGGTCGTGGAAATCTACACACATCCTTCACTTCCGCCCTGGTTTAGATACCATTAAAACATTAGATAAGTATTATGGGAATTGGATTTCCCAAATATGGCCTGACTTTAATAGCTTTTGCACCTCTTCCTCAATTATTTATCTAGTTCAGCCTCAAAATGTCTTCTTTTCTGCTTGACCGACCTCGCCTCCAGATCTGAATTCAAGTGATGTTGCGCGACCTCTGGGGATACCCCTATCAGTTCTCCATCCCCAAAGGTAAAAATGTGTCGAGATTCCACCAGCAGTGTTATCATCTCTTCCCTTAATGTTTCTGTCATTTGAGTGCCTATCTTCGTGGTGTATTCTGGGCGACCTTCTTCTAATGAAATCTCCATCAATTCTTCATGCGGCCGAATAGAGTTCTCTTGTTCTTTCATCTTCTTTGCACTAAGCACACCTTCCTGCACATCTTCCCTCCTTTCTCGTTTGTTGTCACTCAAGCCTTTTCTAACTGTCATCTGATAACATGACCTAGCGACCTGCTGCTCGGATACGACCTCCCCTACTTTATCTCCCACATGATACTTTATACTCATATAATATGTAGATGTTACCGTCTGGAATGTATTAAGAGCAGGTCGCCCTAATATTGCATTATATGTCGACCTTCCATGAACAATTAAAAACTTCAAATCCTTCTTCGATTGCAGTTCGCGTCTCCCTAATATCACTGAAAGTGTCAGCTCACCCTCCGTAATAACTTGCGCTCCATTGAATGCGTATATTGTTGTATTCACAGGTCGCACCCTTGTCTCCATCTTCATTTGTTCTAGGCAATCCATATATATTATATTAACAGAACTCCCATTATCTACAAAGATTCTTCCAACCTCATATCCTACTATTTCAGCTTCAATTACCAATGCATCACTGTGATCTTCTTGCAGCCCGCGTCGTTCATCAGGACCAAAAGAAATGATAGGTCCTGATTTTTGAGGTCGCTTACTTATACTAGCAACCTCCCACGGTCCAGGCCGAGCTGATTTAGTGTGTTTCTTCCTTGCGTTATTTGTATCACCATCCGTCGGTCCTCCCGAGATCATATTTATTCTCTCTTTATTTCCTCCTGCCCTTCTTGGCTCATTCTATCTTTGATTTCTCTCTGTCTCTCGGTCTGATTTTGAGGTGGTCTCCTTGAAGGTGGTGGGGGTAATGTTTGCCTTGGTTCTCATGGTTCTCTATCTTTGTATACGACCTCCTTTAAATGCCCGGCCTTTATAAGCATTTCGATTTCCTCCTTCAGATGCCTGTACTTCTCCGTGGAATGACCATAATTATTATGAAACAGGCAAAAGAAATCCGAGTTAGGATTAGTAGGGAGCTGCACACGAGTTTCTGGCCATTTTATGTCATTAGGTATCAATCGCTCCATGATAGTAAACACCATAGCTTGGGGATAGGCCAACGGTGTGAAATACTCGTCTCTCCAATCCCTCATATCTAATTAAGGTGCCCCTCTTCCACCTGTATTAGCAGCTAATAGCCCACGTAATACTCGTCTTGGTTCCCTTCTTGTCTCCGACCTCTTCGACATACTGCCTCCGGTCTATGCGACTTCCACACCAAATCGTAAACGATTCTCTTCTTCAGCTTCCTCTACTTGTATATATTTATCACATCGCTCCAAAACTTCATCATATGTACGTGCAGCCTTTTTGACCAGAGACTTACGTAAATCCTCCCTCCTCAATCCTTGAAGTAACGCCCCCACCTTCATTTCGTTTGTAGCTGTGGGTACCTCTAGTGTGGCGTTAAAGAACCTATTAATATATTCCTTCAAGCTTTCATCTGGTCGCTGCACTATTGTGAAAAGAGACTGTGCAGTCTTTGTATGTTGCTTCACACTGGAGAACTATTTCAAAAAGGCTGCCTGCAATACCCGAAAACTAGTATTTCTTCCTCGTGCTAATTGATGAAATAGGCTTTCCGCGACTCCTCTTAAAGTAGATACAAAAGCCCGGTATGCCACAACATCCGTATATCCATGTAGGATCATCTCATTCTCAAAGAGCTACATGTGCTGGATCGGGTCTGTCGTCCCATGATACTGATATTCCAACGTTATAATCTCAGCCTTCGCGCCCTCAACACCAACGGAACCCCTTAGGTAGCACAACCTGTAATATATTATCCGAAAAATGATGCCCTTTCTCTTCACCAGGTTTTTCTCTTGCCACTTGTCCCTGCAGAGCTAGCAATGCTTCTTGCGTATCCCTGAACGCCTTATTACTTGGCCCAACCTCATTCTCTCCATTCTCTTCACGATGCCGACCTCAGTTTTTCGAGATCTTTCCCTGGACTCGCCATATGTGCTCGAATCTCCTGTTTCATCCTCACTAGTGTATTTACTATGTCGCCGACCTCGATGTTTATAGTACTTTCTGCTTCTTTGGCGAGGGTGGTGGTGTGACAACAAGATTCTGATTCGTTGGTCCTCATAGGGGAGGTACTAGTCCGTCTTTCTTCTGCTCTCCTTTATCGATTTCTTTGTTCTTTTTCTTTGATTTGCTTGATCCAGGACCAAAATCCAAGACCCTGGGTGGCATGTTTCTTTCCTTCATATTGTGTTTGTGGATCTTCTCACGTCTTTCTCTCAAGAACTCATTGTCCCTCTTTCCCACAGACGGCGCCACTTCGCCTCAAGAATATGAGGTACTAACCTGAAATCTGAGATCAGCGACCTGAATAACTTCAAATTACGTTACAGTGACCTAATTGATCTCCAAGAACCTCCTGGCGACCTAATCGATCCTGCAAAATAACACCTCAGCCAAGGCGGTGGACGGCCCCGGCGAAGGCCCTTCGATGCTTAAGTTAGAGAGTGCGACAGATATTTCGAGAGCTCAAACATATAATCAACTTAAAAATAGAAGTGAGGCCTGAATCCTCTTTATATAAACAAGAGAAGTATTCCCCAAGTTAGGGTTACCTTCTCCCACTATAATTCCATAAATACCATAACCGACTTAGAATTAAGATTTCTCTTGTATGCTAAGTTTTCATGAATAATAGATCTCTCGCTAAATTATCAGAATAGGCATGGGCCTGTGATTCTTTTAATATAGTCTACCGGGACCCCACAATACCATCCATATTAGCCCGTTCGGGCCCAACAATCATAAAGCCCAACACCTAGTGCCGAGCTACCACTCAACGCCGAGCTGGTAAAACCATAAGAGGTCGCTACCCTATATGAGAGCTCGCCACTCCCATACTTCAGGTCGCTGCTCCTTAAAACAGCTCGCCCAGCCCTCAGAAAGAATACTCCTTCCAAGAAATGAGGTCGCTTACCATAAATACCGGCATATAACTTACATGAATATTTAGTGTCGTATCACATATGATTAAATTTGTGGGATATTAGTAATAATATTAGTAATAAAGTTACGTGACTAATGCGGTCACAACTAAAATACTTTTTAATTAAGTCTTATAAATATGAACAAAGAGGTCAGAAAATTAAAAATTAAGTAAACACAAGAGGAAGAAAGAAAAATGAAAAGGAAGATGAAGACGAAGAAAATGAACTATTGTAGACAATGACCTGGTTATGGGTGTGCTAAAACCCAAATGTTAATTGATGGTAGGGACGGACACGGGGTTGGGGGTGGGGGGTGACTGGTTAGGGTAGTCGCCCCCTTGACCTTCCATTGGGTACCTTAACATAGTATTAGTTTGTTGGTATAAATGTAAAATAATTGTATTTTGCCACTCTGCCAAATTGTCTTCCAACTTCCGTCTGCCTATATCTACATATATATATATATACACACACACACTAATTTTCAGCTGAATCTTTTGCAATCATGTTATACTTAGGGTTTAAAATTTCTTTATTTCTCACTCCTCAACTATTTTCTTTTTATAGTACATGAATTTTCTTTTTGCAAAATCTAAAACTATAGGTATAATAAGTAAGATATGAAAACCCAAAATCTTTTGTTTATTTTATTTTATTTAAATAAATATTTATTCTTATTTTCAAGTTATTATTTAGTAAATTCTTAATAATAACCTGACACTTTTTTTTGGGAGGCTACCACCCCCGAACCCCTGTGCATTTCTTCTCTATTTAAACCGCCCAACTTCGTCCCCCTCCCCAAAACTCCTGTGTCCGTCCCTGGGTCCAAGTAAATGATATAGCCCGTTCATTCCAGTTTTTTCTTCATACTTGAGTGCTTTATTTATTTATTTTTATTATTGAAAAGGTTTTTACAAAGTTAGCACGGAAAACATAAAACACATTTGATTAGCTATATATCTTTTATGTCGTGGGCTTGAAATAAAGATATTAAATTTATAGTGTTTTTAAGCATAAATGTGATTCTCTAAATATGACAATTATGTTGGTGGCTGATACGAGTAGTATGGTCTGGGGCTGACCTCGCAGGCGTGTCCCCTATGCAGGGCGACATTTTGTTAGGCTGGTTCGTTGGTGCCGGCATGTTGTTTGAGTTGCCCAGAAGGAGTTCGCTATTTGGGGAAAAATATCAAAGTTACCGCATTGAATGTTGATCTATTGGTCTGAAAATGCACTACACGAAGTTCCACTCTATTATAGAAAGCCGGATAGAAAAGTGGGCGGGTACAAAGCATTAAATGCAGTCATACCACAAATTCGCCTCGCACTATGGTGTTAAGATTGTCATTCTTTACCAAATCAACCTAGTGGCGAATCGGTGGACAACACATGACCCTACTTAGCTAGTAAAAGTGATTAGAGCATATACTTGTAAAAGCTATAAATAGCCAGTCTAAACACAAATCAAAGTGAGGGAAATATTTCAATTAGTATAATATGATTAGAATTCTAATATGTTGTTTGATACGTATGAGGTTCCTAAAACTTTTATTCCTTTTAGAAGTTTATTTTGTATATATATTATTTTGATTTTCTTGCCAAATATATTAGTTATTAATTGTTTAGGAAAGTTTTTATACATATCTTATTTGGTAATTATTTTGTATATTATTAGAATTAGTTTAGGTTATAATTATCTTTCTCCTAGTTTAGAATTTCGTATATTGCAAGTCATGATTATTAGGAGTATTAGATTTTATCTTATCTCCTTATTTAAAGTGATTTACTTGTAATATATTATGTAAATATTATTTTCTTCTTTTGTAAGACTCCTTACAAGCAAGGATTTCTATATAATATGAGAACTAGCTTTACAACTCATCTACGCTGAATACGATGAGAAATATACGAAAAAAAGATCAGAGTTGAGAGTTGGAGCGATTTATTCGATCAACAACAATTCTGCCCAGACGTAGATGTTACTGCTCATGCTGCAACATCTGCACTAACATCCTGTTGAACGAATTATTTTCTTCCATACTTTTATGTTTTTATTAAGATCAAATCCTGGAAATTTTGATTCTTAACTTTTGGAAGAGTAGTGCTGATTTAGAACAATCTTACTCGATAGAAGTTTTTTGTAGTCTTTACTTGTTTATATTTTCATGTGTAATCGTTGATACACTTTTTGAGTAAAGACATTTTCGCCTTGAGGCAAGACTACAATGATTTATTTCTTGTAGTCAAAAGTTTTAAAAGCTTGTGTTTTATTATTTTAATTCCGCTGCTATTTGTTTATACTCTGCACAAAACACACTTAGTTTGTTGATTGTTCTAATAGTTTTTTTTTTTTATTCATGAACAACTTAGCGAATTAGGGCCTGCAATTCTTTAAATAGGCATCATGAGCGGGCACTTGACAACACTAAGTGGTTATCCTGAGTGCAAGCTTATAGATTCGCCTGTTTGTTCTAAGTGTAGCACACCTTTAATTGAATCTAATCTTGGGAATTCTAATTCCACTATTATTACTACAGGAGATGTGAAGTCTGAGGACTCCGATGATAAGGACACCGAGGTGATGGAGGCATACGAGGAGTTGTATCACAATTGGGTCAAGTTGGTTCAAAAGGCCAAATCTCTTACCAAGGAGAACGAACGATTGAGTTATGAGAACGATGAGTTGAAAGCGTCTATTGCTCATGTGGAGGTGCTTCTCACAACAAAAGATGAAGAACTTGGTAATGTAAAATCTAAACTTGACACTTCTCTTCAATCTTTGAAGAAGATGAGTACCAGTAAGACTAGTACTCAATTTAAAACTTCTATTTTTGTTAAATCAAAGAAAGCTTGTGAAACACCAAGTAAAAACTTGCCTAAAACCTCTAAAAAATCAAAACGCCGCAAGCGTAAATATATCTGTCGTCATTACTTTATGTCTGGACATATTAGACCCTACTGTCATAAACTTAAAGGTGAAACTGCTAATAAAAGATCTGCTGGTACAGTGTTGGTACCGGTGTTGGCCAGTCCCAGTAACACTGCCACTAACACCTCTCGTAAATACAAATCTGTTTGGGTTCGCAAATCTGATGTGAAGTGTAATTTTGTTTATACTTTTTTTAAGCATATGATTGCAAGGTCCTGGTATTTTGACAGCGGTTGCTCGCGTCATATGACGGGTACTCGTGAGTATTTGACAGACTTTGAGACATACAATGGAGGAAAAGTGATTTACGAAGGAGGAGACCATGGGAAAATCATCGGTAAAGGGACGTTGAATGTTGAAGGCCTTCCGAAGCTTCACAATGTGCTTCTTGTTGATGGACTTATGGCTAATTTGATTAGCATAAGTCAACTTTGTGATAGTAATATGAATGTGGAATTTGATAAACAAACTTGCAAAGTTTTTGATGATTCAAATGTTTGTTTTCTTACAAGTACAAGGATGGCGGATAATTTCTATCTTGTGTGTAAGGATGATGTTGCACTTGTTAAACGTATGAGTACTTTTACGAAGGGTCGTGGACAAAAACTTATTTCAAACTCTACGCGATCTTTGCACAAAATTTCTCAAAACTCTACGTTTTTTGAAAACTCGAGAAAGCTCAAACTCTTTAATAGAGGATTTTAATTCTAAAACTCTAGAGTCTTTAAAATATCGTGCGTGTTCTAATTTTGGTCGCTTTGCTTTTAAATGTGCTAATACTTTAGCGAGAAGTAGCTTTAAGGCTAGATTAAGTGACTATGAGTCTAAGGAAGTAGAGACAGACCCTAATGTTGAGAAAAACTTATTTTTCACATCTCTGAAGGGAGAAGTCGTCACTCTGTGTGCTGCTGTTCAGGATGTTGGTGGGAATGTTGGCACACCACCACCGGCATTTAGTCCAGAATTTTTAGACTGCACTAATATTGGTTTAAATTATGATGTTCTGTTAGAAGCAAGTCTCCAGCATAGTGAGGGTGATATTTTTGTTAAGCTTGATCTTGATAACTCCCTTGTTTTCCATAATTTTGGTCTTCATGATATGACAATTGGTAAATTTAATTGTCATGGTTTACTCAAGCCTTATTATGTTTTTTATACCAAAGGTCTTATGGTTAATCACCTTAGTATAAATCAATGTTGCGATGATGGTTTTGATGTGAAGTTTGGTAAAAATTCTTGTGAAGTGCTTGATGTTTCTAACACTTGTTCTTTTACAGGTTTAAGAGTAGCTGATTGTTGTTACCTATTTCATAGTATACAATCGTGTTGTGTTGCCAATATTGATGTTCTTGGTTTGTGGCACCAAAATATTGGGGATGTGAATTTGTTAATGATTAAGAAATTGGTTAGATTTGAAGCTGCTTGTGTTTTATCCAAACTAAACATTAAAGTTAGTAGTGTCATTTTTGCATGGATAAATGGTAAACTAATGTATGATCATCGTCTCATGAAGAAGGGGTTTTTAGTCTCTGGTTATCTTGCCTTAGATATTGTTAATCCTATTGAATGTGAAAGTCTATGTGGTATAAAGTACTGTCTTGTTTTTTTTAATGACTTTATATTCACTTGGAGTGTGTTTCATGATGAAGAATTGGGTACTCTCGAATCACTTGAGTTTTTAAATAAAATGGTTTTCAAAGTGTTCGGTTTGAGAGTCACCGAAATTCGGTTGAGTCATCATGTGATTTTTGAGAATGTTTCTTTCTTATTTGATAGAGTGGAATCTTCTCATGAGCTTAACGGTCTTGTTGAATGCAAGGAAGATTATTCTAACTTATTCACGTTTTCTAAATCTTCCTCTTTTGTTGATGAACATGTATCTAGCTTGAACTTGTTTGCATTTCAAAAGATCGATTTGGGCACTCTTGAGAGTGTTTTTCCGGATGTGTTGTTAAGTGTTCCAACATTTAGACCAACACTTGTCACGACTATTTTTGAATTCGATTCTGTGGATATTTTTCATTCTCAGGTGGAGGATGATGTTCAGAACAGTTCTGCTAAATCTGACATTCTGAAATTCGATGTTACTGCAGGTGTTCCAACACTGCCAATAACATTCAAAGTTGCTGAAGTTGAAACTGTGTCTGATGTTGATTTTGTTGTTGCTAACACTGTTCCTAATGAAGAGATAGTGATTACACTCAGGAAGATGGTAAGTATAGGTTTTACATTGTTGAAATGTACTACGGTAAGATCTCTCCATTTTCCACTCTCTTTTGAACTTAGATATGATAAATGCTTTGCATTAAGAGAGTTTGTGTTTTGGGGAAACAACATGATGTTATGGTGTGTGTATGAACATGTTAATGTTGTTGGAATAAGGTGACCAACAAGCCAACTTGTGGCTGTGGTCTGACTATTCTCTAGTAATACAATCGTTTCTTATTCGAAATAATATCTATTATATATATTGGCATTCCATATCTTTTGTCCCATGCTAGTTGCATAGGTATGGTCCTGATGAAGTTACTTTATTACGGTAGATTGGTCTAGCAGAACCGTGAGATAATCTAGCACGTAATGTAACTCGTCGAACTTGTTCCTAGTCATAGGGTTACGCCATAATGAGGATACATAGTTATTGGGCCGATGTTTTTATTAAAATTAAAAGTTGGCTTTTATTTTGAATTGGGCTTGTTCTTTTATTTTATAAAAGTCTTGTTCCTTTTTATTTTAAAGATTGGGCCCAGCCCACCACACTTTAAACTTGGGCTTCTTGTTTTAAAAATTAAATGAAAACCTTTTGTAAGCCCATTCGGTTGTTGGGCTTTGTTTAATAAAAAAAAAAAAAAACAAACTTTATTATAAAGAAAAAGGAAGAAGACGGGAGTTAACCAACAGAACTAAAATACCCTAAACAGAGACGAAAATCGACAAGAAAAAAAAACCCTAGCCACAAAGAGCCGTCCACTCTCGTATTTTCTCTTCGTTCTCAATCTCGCGACGAGACTAGTGCCTCGTCGCGAGTACATCGGGCAATACGGTGTGTGACACTGATAGGCCGGAGACGCCACGTATCGCAGCCGCCGGATTTCCAGATCGTCGAAAGGATCAGCCGTGTCGCGCCTCCCCGACAGCCTGCCGTTTCGTCGCAGGAACCTCCGCCTGTCGCGCCGGAATTCTAGTTCCCACCACACTGCTGCCTCCGTGTCGTCCCCTCGCACCTGCTCGCCGCTGTTCCGAACGGTCGGACTGTAGACGCTGCTGCTTCATCGCGAGGACGCCACGCCACGCTGCGTCGCCTCGTCCGGTTGGTGCCAAGCCGAGCCCCGTTTGCTGCCGAACCGTTGGTCGAGAGGAACAGGCCGGCTGTAGGCTTCACCGCTCCGGACAGCCCCTCTCCTGCTGCAGCTCCGCGCCGGAGATTCTCCAGTCGTATCCCGCTGCTCCTCTGCTGTGAGCAGCGCCGCCGGCAGCACGTCGCAGTTGCCGTGCCCGTCGTTGCCGCTAGCCACGGGCCCGTCGTTTCACCTCTCCCGGCAGTGACCTGCTACTGCCGCCCCTATTGCCGTGAGGTGCAAAACTCCCATCACCAGACCGCCGAGGACTCCCCGCCACTGGTGCGTGAGGTATTAATGGTGTGATGAAGTTAATATATATTATATATATTAAATATATATATATATATATATGCTACATGTTTCATGCTATATATGTTAATATGTAATATATATATACGTATGTGCTGTGATGTATGTGCTGTAGTAATATATCATGTATAAGTGTGTTATGCATGTTTGACTTATATAATAAATGTGTGCAGTGTATTGCTGTGTATGTTTTTATGCATGTGGCAGATTGTGTGTGTGCATATGTGATATGTGTGTTATGTAAATATACTGCATGCTAATGTATATAGTAATATATATATTATATATGTGCGTGGATGTAATAGTTGCATGCTGCATACATATATTTATATATATGTTGATGTTTAAGTTCATATGTATATTATATATGTGAGTAATTGATTTGATTATATAATATATATAATTATATATATATGATTAAAATATTAATATAATATATAATTGTTATATATTTGTTTAATATATTAA
>BMAC01000061.1:2269485-2318460 GCA_014905375.1 Phtheirospermum japonicum | reverse complement strand
AGGCCTTTCCCGTTAAAGACTAGTACTTAGTGTATGTGGACCGCGTCTCATCGGTCACGGTGTCTGGACATCGACATACATAAGTAGGTGCTCATATGATGAGTTCACTGAACTCCCTCACCTAGAAATCTCTAAGTGGTTCCCACTCATCGAGTAGATGATTTCTATGGTATAGCGTACAACATTAATCCTTAAGACCCAGACCTCATCGTGACTTCACTAGAGGACAGGCTATGTTGTGACCTGTCTCTGTGTCTCCTTGGAGGCCGATCAAAAGGGGCAACGTTCGCATAGTCGGGAATCTAGTGGGAAGTCTGTGCATGGTAGTAGGGGATTCGGACGCATGATAAGTCATGGATGTCCTGTGTGTTCTGATGGTTGATAAATCCTCGGAGTCTCTGGCCAGAGCTGATAGTGGGGTGTTTAGAGAATATATATTATTGTTATATATATTATTTATATATTAAAATAAAACCGACCATGCTTATTCGATTTTACGAAAATCGAATTGTTTTATTTATTAAAAGAAATTAAAACATTGTTTGAATTAATTGATTATAAAATTAAAATGGACCGTCGTCAATTTGAATTCGATTCAAATTCATTTTATTTAAAAAATTTTGTTTTCCGCTGCGCGACGGTACCCTCGATTCCCAACAAATGTGTCCTCTCTGTTAGGAGAACTTGAGTTTATGACCTTTGGTGGTTGTTCCCAATTATTGTGGTTTTTCAAAATTGTTAAAGGGAACAGTTCACTTGAAAACACATTAACAACTTTTGTTGATAACTCCAGTGCGACTGAGATATCAAAGATATTATTTCAACACTCTCGTACAGAACCCATTATTTTTCGATTTCACACTATACGAGATTTGGTTGAGAAAGGCATTATTCACATGGAGTATATTAACACCGAAAATTGGCAGGTAGACATTAGCACCAAGGCATTAGAGTATGAGGGGTTTTCTTTTATAAAATCTCTCTATAGGTGGTCTGTATGAAGTGTCGTCCTGCATGTTGCGGCATTTGACCTCACATTTGTCGTAACACTGTATATTAATTTTTTTTATTTATTATTTTTTGTTTAGGCATTCCTTGCATAAGTCCAGCTGCTTTACATTCTTTCCCAAAGTGTTGTCTAAATGGGTTGAAAGTTTCAAAAATAATTATGGGTTGTCTATCGCAGAAACATGCGTTTCTCCCAGTTCTTTTAAAATGAATATCTTGTATTATGAAGGAAGTCCTAGCCATCCTAAAAGGGATGAAGAATAAATTGCAAAATCAAACCAATGATCAATGTGATCTCATGAGATGTTTATTTTACTTTTGTTGCTGCAAAGTGGAGGTACTACTAGTCCCGGACATAAAATATATAATCCACATATGCAACTTAAAATGACTATGTCATTAACTGGGTTAAGGATTTTCAATTTATTGACTTTGTGGACGAATGTCATCCAGGATGTCATCACATCCGGGACTGTATTGTGTAGCAACTGTGTTTTTACCAAATTTGTGTGTGAAAATTTTCTTTTATCATATTTTTAGTCATAATTTAAGGACATGCATCACTTGGTGATATTTGTCTATTTGTTGAAATTTGGCTCCCGTGTACAAAGTGTGGATGTGAACTTCTTCTTCTTTTGGAAAATTTTGTGGAACTTGGATCTCGTGTGGCGTTATACACGTTTGTGTTGGATATGTCTAAATTGCTACAATTTCAAACAAAGTATTTTCATATTTTACGGTGACTTGTGTCAAAGGTGGATCTTATTCCCTTAGTAATTTTGGGTTTCCATATCATAAGGGGTTTTAACCTATATATGATTCTTTGTTTGACAAGATTCTTAATTATAGGTTTATAATTTTATGAACTCTTTGAATTATTATATCTATATATATGTGGATTCTCATTATCACACACATGATTCACTTTATTTTTCAAATATTTGTGAACGTTTGTTTAGGTGATGTGATTCTCATGATTGACATCTTTTGTGCAAGAATATTTTTAATCTTTTTAGGTGTCAATTAACTATCTCGAAGCCCAAGAAAGAGTTCGTCCACTTCCACCTCTACTGTCGTCCTTCTTAGATTCACCACCGTGTCTGGATTTCCACCCAATCCACCATTGCCATCCACGACTACTTCGATCATTGCTGGGTTTGTGCATCTTTTGTACTTATATCACCGCCGACTGCTACTGCTTAGAACATTGAGCCTGCTATATTGTCATCTCACTCTATGGCTATTCACTCACCGGCTCAACCGCTTGCTTCATCCACTGCTGTAGTTCATATTGCCGAGCAAACCAAAGCCTTTGTTGTCTTGTTACCATTTTACAAGTTCAACGAGATCGTTGTAGAGAACCCTCCAAACTCTTTGCGCTTATTTATGAATCTCTCAAGTCCATCTACACTTTTTCTTCTCGCAAGTCCAAACGCCTCCTTGGCTATGGGCTTTGTGCTTTTGAGTCCTTTGGCTCTATTGATGGTGTACAAGAGGAGAGATTTCGCTCTCTAGAAGAAGAGAAAGAAGTATGGAGGAGGAGATGTCACTGCTGATGTTGGTGCGAATGTTAGTGCTGGTGTTACTAACACTCCAACCAATTCTGTTTTGCTGAATGTTGCCGCATGCTGCTGGTGGCACTTATGATGATTCTGCACCAAAACTATCTTTGGAGGTTAGGTTCGGTTTTCCTAAATATAAATACCTCGCGTTTTATGGCACGATACACTCCTTCTTCTACTATACCGATCTCTAACCCGATTGATGATGGTAAACCTATTAGCCATGTGTTGTCACGTCTTTTTAGAGAGAGCAAGGGCATTATTTCTGGTTCCTCTAGCCCTTTGTCGAGTACTATTCCTAAGATCTCAAGTAATGAGAAATTTGCTGCCGAGGATGTTTCTGGATTGCCCATGCATACTTTTGATGCTGCTGATAGTCATACAATGGATAATAAGGTCAGTTTTGTATACAAAGATGTTGCTGTAGTTGCTGCTGCAGGTGTTACTGGAGAGGTTGTTGAGGATGTTCCAACACCCGAACCAACATTCAGTTCTGGTATTGATATGGGTAACATCTTTTCTGAACCTTTTTATTCCAGGGCTGTTTATAGTAGGTTTGTCTTATTTTTGATGGTCGTTCCTTGATTAAAAAAAAGTAGGCATTTAATGTCTTTTCTTTCTTTTAAATTGAGCAAATTTCTTGAGCGTCATCATTTATTACTTACTGTGGTTGATATTGTGCATCTTGAGATTTCTGTGGTGTATGAGTTATATGCCAATTTGAGTGATGAGGTTTTAAAAAGTCAGTCATTTAATTCAGACGAGTCTATGTATGTAGTAGTATTTTTAACCTTAAACCCTTGTGCGTTTAATGTTTTGTTTGAGACTCCTGATTGTGTAGGTGAACCGTTGTCTTCTTACTTTTATATGATGATTCGGTTCCTAATGGGTGATTTATGTGATCGATAGTCCTTTCCGTCCGCTTCTTCATGGTTGTCTGCATTTGTGGGTGTTTGCATGAGTTATTGTGCAAACTGGATTCCTTCAATGAACAGTTATCGGGTCATTGAGGCTTATACTCGCGTGCTTTATATGCCTGGTACTTGGATGTCATTTAGCTTTGGGTTGCAGGTGTTTAATGAAGTATTGTTCATTGCCACGACTACCTTATCAACGTGGTCCCTACTTCTTCTAGACTTGTCTTTCGAGTGTTGATGTTTCAAGGATATGTCTCTCGCATTCCTCCTACTTGCATCCATGGTTCTTTATGGTTATCACTTCTATTTTGATCGACAAGACTCATCTTAGTGATCTTCCAGTGCACTATTCTGATAATGAAGACGTGTCTTTATGGTTCTGGTTGCACTGTCTCTGTTGTGCTTGGTGTTGCTCCTGATGTTGTTCAGAATGTTACTGCGGGTGTTCCAAGATTCTCGCTAACACTTCTGATTTTGCAGTTCTCACGTCTATAGTACTTGTTTTTTAGACAAGTACAGTTTGTGAATTCTGCTATTGCTCATTGTACTGCCCTCTGTGCTTCTTTATTGGCCTACTTCATGTTTTTGATCTTTCTGGACAAAAAGGGGGAGATGTAATAAAGGGGGAGTAGTTGATGATGATGGAACTACTAGTGCATATGTTGTTTGTAGAGATGTGTTTAACTCAGGGGGAGTTACTGCTACTGCGGAGGTTGCCGCACAATGTTATTGGTTAGGCAGTAATATATTTAGCGGGAGTTTGTTCTACAACTGTTCATTGTCATACTTATTTGTTCATGAGACTTCATGATGAAGATGACGCATAAGAGGATGAGAAAGAGTTGATTTTGAGACTACCACTACTGTACCAAAGGGGAGTGCTTCTTTACTTTGGGTTGTTATCTCTTTTTTTAGAGATATTTTTATTTGGTGGTAGTTATTTATTCTTGATATGTCTAATTGCTGCTTGATTGGTTTTTAGTCTTTAATTCTCTGATTTTATACTGCAGCAAGTTAGGGGGAGTTTTTAGGTGATTATTCAAGTTTTATACTTGTGATTTTTATCATTTATGTTTTGGCCAAGAAAGACAAAAAGGGGGAGATTGAAGGGAATATTTCAATGAGTTTAAAAAAGGATTAGGAGTCTAATATGTTGTTTGATACGTATGAGGTTTCTAAGACTTTTATTCCCTTTAGGAGCTTATTTTGTATATATATTATTTTGACTTTCTTATCAAATATATTAGTTATTAATTGTTTAGGAAAGTTTTTATACATATCTTATTTGGTAATTATTTTATATATTATTAGAATTAGTTTAGGTTGTAATTATCTTTCTCCTAACTTAGAATTTCGTATGTTGCAAGTCATGATTATTAGGAGTCTTAGATTTTATCTTATCTCCTTATTTAAAGTGATTTACTTGCAATATACTATGTAAATATTCTTTCCTTCTTTTGTAGGACTCTTTACAAGTAAGGATGTCTATATAATATGAGGACTAACTCTACAACTCATCTACGCTGAATACGCTGAGAAATATACCAAAAAAAGATCAGAGTTAAGAGATGGAGCGATTTATTCGATCAACAACAATTCTGCCCAGACGCAGATGTTACTGCTCGTGCTTCAACATCTGCACAAACATCCTATTGAACGAATTATTTTCTTCCATACTTTTATATTTTTATTAAGATCAAATCCTGGAGATTTTGATTCTTAACTTTTGGAATAGTAGTGCTGATTTAGAACAATCTTACTCGATAGGAGTTTTTCGTAGTCTGTACTTGTTTATATTTTCATGTGTAATCGTTGATACACTTTTCGAGTAAAGACATTTTTGCCTTGAGGCACGACTACAAGGATTTCTTTCTTGTAGTCAAAAGTTTTAAATGCTTGTGTTTTGTTATTTTAATTCTGCTGCTATATGTTTATACTCTGCATAAAACACACTTGATTTGTTGATTGTTCTAATAGTTTTCTATTTTTATTCATGAACAACTTAGCGAATTAGGGCTTGCAATTCTTTCACAAAGGTTGATAATTTTAGTGAGAGAAAGTTAAGGAGAAATACTCGATAAAGAGAGCAGAGCTCTGAATCAAATTAACTTAAAGCTCAGAAATAAAATGATTTTTGTTTTGCTTTTTCCACTTCACCTTCTACGTATTCTTCATGAATAACATGTTTTATTTGATCATATTCGTTGTCCAAAAACTCAATTAGGTATGTAGTCAAGTACATGTGCAACATTGACTAAGATGATATACAAGAAACATGTGATGAATATAATTTTCTATTGATCTCTTGTATATTCATCACACGTGATAAACATTCAAAAGACAGACTGTGAGTGTTATAAATATATTCACCACCGGGTTCATGATATATCTTACAATTAAAAAAAATCAATACATTATATGTTTCTGGTAGATATAAATAATCAAACCCATTTTTATTTAAATGATAATAAATAAAACTCTAAAAAAGTAAAGAAACGAGGTTAAGCATATCTTATACACATGCATCAAAATATATTACTACTTCCTATGTCCCAAAATAATTATCATTTTAGTATCTTTATTTGTCCCAAAATAATTGTCATTTTAAAACTTCAAATCACTTTTGGGCTAAACTTCCAAATTATTCATATTTATTATTTATAACTATTGTTTACATATTCAAAACAAGTGTCTTGAATATAAAGTACTTTAAATATTCCTATATTAAATTATGATAGATTAGTCGTTTCGTAATATTTTTCTGATTTGAGAGAATATTTTAAAACCAATGTTTTTAAAATCAAATCGAACTAATAATTAATTTACTGGTCATTGGTTTGACCAATTAACTGTTTCCAAAAACGGTTAACTCATGTATTACACGGGATTTATATAAAGATAAATACAAAAAAAATAATTGTGATAATTACAGAATTTTTATATCTAAAAATAAGAAATTCAAAAGATATTGTATTCTCAACTCATGTCTCTTGTACCGATGTCTACTCGTTATTTATTAACTATATTTTGTTGTTAAATAATTTCATATTTTAATGTTTAGATTTCATTAATAACTTTAGTTACATAATTAAAGAAATTCAAAGTTGTCACATTCTCAAATCGTGTATACTCTTAATTAATTAATTAATTAATTATTAAATATTTTTATATTTTTATATTTTAATGTAAAGATTAAATTTATTAATAATATTTATTTATATACACTTAGAAAAATTCAAAAGCGTGTTGCATTGTATTGATGTCTAGTCTATTTATTAACTATGATTATATAATTTTATATCTTTTATAGTTAGATTGAATTCATTAATAATATTTAGTTATATACTTAGAATATTGCAAATAACTCGTAATTTACTTACATTTTATAATTGAAATTTTAAAAATAAAACTATTTTATATATTTTTAATACAACTTATTTGATTATTTTCATAATTAATTTTTTTAATAAATATTATCTTATAAGTAATATGTCTTTTAATTAAAATAACTAATTTAGATATTTTTCTAATTATATATGAGTTTTTATATTTTATATAAAAAATAAAAGAATTAGGCAAAGAGAAAATACTGAATTAGTGAGAATATAATAAAAGTAAAAAATTACATTAGACAAAGTATAAAATAAAATATATTAAATTAGGTAGATATTATAATATATTAGAATTCCCAAAAATTCGCTAAGTGAATATTTGAACCACCTAGAAAACTACACGTGAACCTGATATTTTCTAAACAGGCATATAGAATAAGGATTTTTTTTCGTTTAGTATATATACGAATACTATACTCATATGTGTAGTTTTAAATTTGTTCACAAAACATAAAGAGTGAAACTAATGACCATATTACCACTAATAAAACAATTTTTTCTTTCAAAAGTTTGTCTCTTTCTTACTCTTTCTTCTCACGATTAGGCGTACAATATAAAAAATACGTACAATTTCACCCTCAAATGACCAACAACTATTGAACGAGTTTTACTACATCTTGAGAAATGAAGGGTGTATAAACATAATGATGTCTCACAGTATTGCAGTAAATACCCTTCTCAAGGGCTCGTTAAAATAATAAAGTAAATTTGTTAATTTTTCTAAAAGAACTGAAAAGGTCCTATATCCGCATCTTAAGCATTAATGATATATTTGAACTAAAAATCGTTAGAATTTTTAAATTATGATATTCAAAATCTTGAAAAATTGAAAATTTTGTTAAAGTGAGAACACTTATTTATCTTAGGATTGGAAATCTTTTACTTTTTACTATAGATAAAAAATAATGGAAAGTATTATTTATTTCTTCTGGATCGAAAACGGTTACAGTGTGTGATTACACTGATGCTTCTTAGCTAAGCAGTGATAAAATGGGTTATTTATACAGAACATCATAGTTCTGAAAATCGGACCGGACTGGACGGTTCGACCGGTTCAACCGGGAACCGGTCACTACATCGGTCCGGTTTTCATGTGAAAACCGCTGGGGTCAAAAACCGGTCAAAAACCGGTCAAACCGGTCAAGAACCGGTTGAACCGGTGAACTTGTGACAGGTTCAACCGGTTTTTCTTGATTTTTTTTTTTTTTTTGCTTTCTAATTTTTATATTAAATAAAATTTGACAGGGTCTTATTTTTTTTATTTGGAGTACAAATAAATACAAATTATGATGGCTAATTTTATTTCATTTGGAAGTTGTTGGACTTGGAGTGATGATATTAGAATTGAACTATTTGATTTGATTTTTCTTCATTATATTTAATTCAACTACATTTTTCTATGTTGTATTGTGGTTGATGAATTCATATTTATTCATATGGACTCTTTGAATTAAATTTTAAAATATTTTATAATCATATATTTTATTAATCTAATTTATTCTATTTATTTATAACATATTTAATATATATATATATATATATATATATATATATATATATACCGGACCGGACCGGGCGGTTCGACCGGTTCAACCGGGAACCGGTCACTACATCGGTCCGGTTTTCATGTGAAAAACCGCTGGGGTCAAAAACCGGTCAAAAACCGGTCAAACCGGTCAAGAACCGGTTGAACCGGTGAACTTGTGACAGGTTCAACCGGTTTTTCTTGATTTTTTTTTTTTTTTTGCTTTCTAATTTTTATATTAAATAAAATTTGACAGGGTCTTATTTTTTTTATTTGGAGTACAAATAAATACAAATTATGATGGCTAATTTTATTTCATTTGGAAGTTGGACTTGGAGTGATGATATTAGAATTGAACTATTTGATTTGATTTTTCTTCATTATATTTAATTCAACTACATTTTCTATGTTGTATTGTTGTTGATGAATTCATATTTATTCATATGGACTCTTTGAATTAAATTTTAAAATATTTTATAATCATATATTTTATTAATCTAATTTATTCTATTTATTTATAACATATTTAATATATATATATATATAATATATATATAATATATATATATATATAAAACCGGTCCGACCACGGTTGGACCTGTGAACCACTGAACCTGTAACTTTACCGGTTCGATGACCGGTCCGATTTTCAGAACAATGCAGAACATAGAAAAAGGGCAAAAAGTACCTGGGCCACTAATAGTTTATTGCCAAGCTCAACATCTACTAACTCCTCCAACTGATCAACTTATTTACTAACTAACAAATAATTAGTATTAACTAATTCCAACAGCCTCCCTCAAGTTGGGCCACGTAGAAAATCATGCAAGCCCAACTTCGAGACCAACACATTGAATTGACCAGGATCCGAGCTTTTGGTGAGAACATCAGCAACACTACTACAAAAAAAGATTCTACATCAATAATTTTTGCAACCGTTGTAAAATGTCAACAAAATTTACATCGGTTGTACAACTGATGTAAGATTGGAATATTCTACATCGGTTAATTTAGAAACTGATATAAAAAATGTAAATTCTGATGTAATATGTGAATCACATCGGTCAACTAAAAACCGATGTGAAAGAAACAGATATGTACATCGGTCGTTAATATAAACGATGTAAAGGGAAATTATTTTAACATCGGTTATTATATAACCGATAAAAATCACTTTTTTTTTTTTGAATTTTGCTGTTTTAGGCGATCCACACCTGGAAATTTGTAACCGATTTATTTTACATAACCCAACCAAACAATAAGACAACACTGACACCCAAAACAAAAGCAAGAACATAATCCAATAATAATCCATCCAACCAAATTAGTTTCATACTCAACCAAGGTAAAATTCATCAAAACAAGCTATATAATTCAAAAAATAAAATACGTATAGCCTACACAAAGTAATAGTTTTAACCACATCCAAGTCACATCTCGAAAGCAAAATACAAAAACCAACCTAATTAATAAACTTCCAAAATTCAGTGCTAAAGAAATTCTAATCATCCAATAATTCATTCTTCATTTCAAAAAACATCTTGCCAATTGTTTCCAAATTTCTTCAATGTCATTTGGAAGTAGTATGTCATTTGGAAGTAGTCGTTCGGTATCATTAAATACATGTAACATATATTTTAACACAATAACAAATACAAAATATAAATAAAATAGTTAAAAAGGTAGAAATTATATTGCCTCCTCCCAATTGTCCGTAATTCCTACTCAAATTATGGTCCACATCCACATAACGTAATATCCACATTTCCAATCTACGGATTGCTTATTACACTAATATACAACACAAAAATAAACGTTGAGTAAATAGGTTAATAACCAATTATACAAATCTATTACAATAAACCGAGATAATAATTATTATTATTATTCCCAAGCTTAGAAAAATCCAAAGACATGTTGATTGAAGTTCACAGCGTAGATTATCAAGCCTACATACGTTGTAATGGAGGGCATGATTGAGGCTACATCAATTCGAACAGCACTCATAAGCTAGCTAGCTTAGTGACCTCCTCGACTTCGGTTCCATGACAAATAAGATGGATCTCCAAGTTGTCTGACACAAAAAAATCATAATTAATGTGTRTGTTCCTGGCCATTCTTTTAACTAAAAGTGCATTGTGAGATATAAGAATTACCCGTGAGGTTCGGCCCAATTGCAAAATTATAAATAAACCCCTTGATCATTGTTTCTCTTTTACAAATTGCACCGTCAGGAGGCGTATTTGTTATCAAAAATACAAAGCTAAGGGGTTGTTTGTAACACTCTAAACGGGTATATTTGTAATTTTTCAAATTCTCATAATTTGACTAAACGTTTGGGTACTTTTTGTAATAATCTCTTAAATGCAATTGAATGTTAGAATCCATGACAATTATGTGGAAATCAACTAAAAATACTGAGATAAGCATTATAAGTATGCATCAGTAAAGGAAACCAAATTTAAGAAGAAAAAAAAGGTGCGCTAAGATTGCTCTATGTACTAGATAGCACGGGTTCTGGAAGAGGCAAAAGATCATACCTTGGGTTAATAAGATAAATAAGCATGAAAAGCATGGCCAAGAATAAGCACAATCCACCCACTGTGATATATGCAATCCCGATAAATTCATTCTTTCCTCTAAGCCAGCCGCTGGTAGAAAGAACAAGTTTCTTCTTGCCATTGAAACTGTAAGTATTATAATTGTTTTGTAAAGATACATCGATGACGTCATCAAATTTAAGGTCCACATTGATTTTCCCGTACAACTTTCTAAAAGTTGGAAGAGCAGCCATTCGCATCAAAACAATAAGATCCTCCTGTTCACTCAACTGTACAACGAAAAATGTAATCATGAGCCCATTTTTCAGAGGAAGTGAAAGCAAGAGGCACACTCCTCTCAGGCAGCCTTAACATTAGGGAGGTCCCTAAAACTAAATTTTAATAAAAAATATTTAAAAAAATGCCAAAAAGAAAAATAGAAAACCCTAAAAAATTAAAATGTTAAAAACACTAAAAGGAATTTTAAAAAAAAACCTAAAAATTTAAAAATAAATAAATAACCTCAAAAAATTGGAAAACCTTGGAAAAACTTAAGTAAATAAAAAATTAAAAAAAGAACCCTACAAAACTAAAACTTATAGTTTGGGCCCTACCTAACGGGATGTACTCCGTTAGGCTGGCATACACGAGTTTTTGTCTAAAAGCAATTATCCACTAGCCGATTATTGATAATGGTATTAAACTGAAACAAAAGCTTTAGAATGATCTTGAAATATATAATACAAGACAAGCCATAGGGATCAATTTAGTTTGAAACATAAAATTCTCAACAAAATCTGCTTGTTTTTTTTTAAGTATTTTGTTTCAGATAATATATATATAATAATAATAATAATAATAATAATAATAATAATAATATCCAATGCAAGAAAAAACATTTCCAGTAAACTACAAGAAGATTTTTGTTTGATATAGCTAGAGGGCTCGAGGCTTACTGGTTTAGATGTATTAAGTTTGCCACCGCCTATTAGAGCCCCACTCTGGAAGTTTTTCGGGTAGACATGTTTTCCAAATTTGCGATCTCTATCACTTTTCCATGAAATACCTCTCTTGTTACGGTCAACTGCTGATTGTTGCGGGATAAGGCATATGTTTCATTGAACAGACTCTAGGCTATAAGACCACAAGGAACTACTGGCGCTTTAGCAACCCTGGATTTATCAACTGCTGATCACTTCGGCTCTTCACAAGGAACAAACTCAGGTTTACAGGCATCAGTGTTGCTCTCACTTCCTGGATTTCTCAACTGCTAACCACTTCGGCTCTTCACATATCTAAATACTCATCATTAAATTCACAAGACATCACAAAAGATTTTAAAATATAAGGAAAAAAAAATCAAACTAACTATAATGACAGCTGAAACAAGAAAAATAAGTTTTACTAATTTTATCATATAAGCACAGTGCTATATAAATAACGTATTCAACTATTCAGCTAAAAAAAATAAATCATCATCATTTAACCACAACATTAGTACCAGAACAGTAAATTATACATACCTGCGGTGATTCTGGTAGATATTTTCAAGCCGGTAATAAATATAAATTGGTTGTTTCATATTCTTCGTAATCTGACATTGATTAATCAGGTTTTAATTAATGTTTCAGTTTTTCTCTTAAACAAAGACTGCTATGAAGAGATACAACATCGACAACCGTTGACAGGAAACTCACAATAAGAGTTCTGCTGCAGTTTTTCAGTCCCACATACACACACACAACACCAAAGAAAATGAACACAGACAGTAATAAAATAACAAGGGAAATATATACATATATATAAAGTAAAGAAAAATACACTTTGGTCGCTTGAAATTCTTTCTAGGCGCGTTTGAATCGGCCGATCCAGATCCTCTGGCTCTCAATGACGGAGTATTTGAGTTCATCGTTTTCACCAAAAATATATATTTTCCGTTCTCTCTCTTTTTCTCGAACTACTGAAATTTTACCCAAAAATAGATAGTACTAACAGATAGAACCATAGACAACGGGAAGGATCAATTTGAAACCCTAATTTAAAGAGAAAATCTTGAAATTCACAAAACTCCGATGACAGGATATTATGACTCCAAAGAAACTCTTAGTTAGAATATATATATTGCACAAGTATTTTTAAATAAATCCTAGCAATTTCATGTAAGCAGACAACACCGAACAATTCGGAGGATCTGCGTTTACATGACTCTGAATAAAATTCAAAAGAATAAAAATAAAGGATACAAAAAAACCCTATAGAAATAGGGAGGACCATCGAGCAAAAAGCCCTAACCCCCAAAATTCATAGTCAAAATAAGAGCACACAATCGATTCAACATAAATCACACCAACAACTATGTAATTCAACAACTGAGATATGCAGTTCGTATTAAAAAATCCAAATATAAACACACCTTAGGTCGCCAAACTGCTGTCGAAACTTTTTGATTGTCGGTGTGGCTAGGTCGCCGAACTGCTGGTGGTGGTCGCCGTAAGACTGCCACTAGTGGCGGTGGTGTTGGCCCAGTGGCGATTTTGGATGTGGCGGGAGGGGATAAATTTTGAGAGAGAGTGGTTTTGAGAGAGAGTGGTTTCTGGACGGGTTACATATATATGCCTTTTTTAAATTTTTCATTAGTTTTAGGGTATGTTCGTCGGACGAAATTGATAAGATAGCTGATAACTGATAAATTATTTGAGAGATGATAGTTGATAGCTAACAACTGATAGCTGAAAAGATAGTTGATCTAAATAAAAGTATTTTTCAAATTTAGCTGATAAGATGGCTCAAAAATACAAAATCACACAAAAATGCATGTTTAAAATAATAGTGTTTATTCTATTTTTTTTATTTATTTTTATATATATTTAGATTGTAAATTTAATTACTATTGTTTATATATATGTATATATATGTGTGTGTGTGTGTGTGTGTGTGTGTAATCTTCAATAATTGCACAATACTTTTTTTAACGGATTGGGGAGAGATTTTTTTTCCCCTCTATATGCCAATTTATAGTCAAGTTAATAATAATAATAATAGCACAATACTAAAATAATTCTAAATATTTAATTAATAATAATAATTATTATTATTATTATTATCTCACAATACTAAAATAATTCTTAAATATTCATCTAACAATTAATAAGTAGTGAAATTAAAAAAAAATTAATACCTAACGAAATAATAGTGTTGTTTTCTAAAAAAAAAATAAAAGGGTTAAAATAGGAAAAAAAAATCAAAAAACTCCATGAGCTTATTTAAAACGCTTGTAATAGTAGCATCTGAGATAAGCTCATACTTTTCAAATAAACCCATGCAACCAAACAAGACTTATTTAAATACAGAGAGCTTATAAGTCCTCTAAATAAGACATAAGTTAGCTTATTATACTTACCAAATATACACTTAATATAACCTTAATTATAAACTGAGTTAACTTAATTAAACTAATTATGTTTTACGATGGGTATTTACAACGGTTGTAAACAAACTATCATAGCATATCGGTTAATATATTTTACTACGGACAATTACAATGGTTGTACAAATAATCGTTGTTAATTGATCGTTGTAAAAGGCTTTTTTTTTAGTAGTGCAAGCTGGAGCCGATAGGACACCTTCTATAGAGAGAGAAAGCCAGTTCTGTAAGATTTCAGGTAATATGGCAATCGATCTCAAGGTGTTTAGTGCGTTCATGAAACACATGATTTGTAACGATCTGTAGAGTTGCTTGATTGTCACAAAAAAGAGTGATAAGTCTAGAAACTGAAATGTCAAGATCATTAGTATGATAAGCAAGCCACTGCAATTCACAAGCAGTGATACTAAGAGCTCTATACTCAGCTTCAACCGATGTGCTATATACAGTATTCTACTTCTTGGTTTTTCAGGAAATTAAATCATCACCAAAGAAGATACAAAAACCAGTCAAGAACTTTCTTGTATCAACACAGGATACCTAGTCTTTATCACAGTAAGCAGTGAGAGTGAGAGCAATGGTGGGATAGAACAAACCCTTTGAAGGACAACCTTTTAGATATCTCAACAGGTGGACAGCATCCCAATGAGCTGAAAAGGGGTGATTCGCAATCTGGTTAAGCTACTGCACATGATATGTGATATCTGGTATGGAGAAATTTAAGTATAGTACTCTACCAACCAATCTTCTATATTGGTCAGGATATTAAAGAAGCACCCCATGTTTACCACTAAGCCTGAGACCTTGAGGAAAAAGAGTAGAGGTAGTTTTAAAATATAACAACCCTAAATCTATCAGAATATCCACAATGTATTTCCTTTGATTCAAATAAGTGTTTGTAGTGATCCTGGCTATCTCGAACCCTAAGAAATATTTTGCAGGTCTAAGATTTAATGGTGAACAATGAATGAAAATATTGTTTGAGAGCAAGAATGTCATCAGTGTTGGATCTAGTGATGAGAACATCATCCACATAGATCAACAATGCCAAGAAAGACTGTGAAGATTATTTAACAAATAAACAATGATCAGAAGCAAACTGAGTAAAACCAAATTCTAATAGTTGTTGCCCAACTCAGTATTCCATTGTCTACTAGCATGTTTGAGACCCTATAGACTTCTCTTAAGGTGACACACCTGTCCAGGTAAAGCCTTATCATAACCATCAGGAAGTAACATATTAATGTCTTCATCCAATTAGCCATGAAGAAATGCATTGTTGATGTCTATGTGTGATAACTCCCAACCTCTAATGGTGTCCAATGTAATCAAGATTCTAACTATAACCAGCTTGGCAACAAGTGAGAATCTGTCCACATAGTCAATGACATAAACTTGATCATAATCTTTAGCCACCAATCTTGCTTTATGTCTCTCAGTTGTCCCATAAGAATCCATCTTAACCTTGTACACCCACTTACATCCTATAAGATTATTTGAAAGAGGTAAGGAAGTGAGATTACATGTCTCATTCTGTTCCAAAGTAGAAAGTTCCTTCTCTATAGGCTCTACCCATAAAGGATCTTTAATGGCTTGGGCAGATGTTCTAGGTTCTTGAACTTGAGAAATATTTGTAAGAAAAGCCACATACTCTTCAGTAAAACCAATGACTGGTTGAAAAGGGAATCTCTGAAGTGAATATGTAGAACAGGGAGTAATATCATCCTGACATGAGACATCAGGTTTAAAAGTTGGCATCTAGACAAAAGTTAACCACAAAATTAGAGAGCCATGTTGATTCATTCTTGAATCTGGTACTCGTTAAAGGAGGTGATGATGTATGTTGCACACCTGTCTCACTCAAATAGGAAGTAGAAACAGGTGATAAAGCTTCTGATTCTTCAGTGGGAATGTAATTAGAAAAATAAGGGAAGGAGGAAGGTTTATCTGCAGTAGAAAAAGGGAACTTGTTTTTAACAAAATATTTCTGGAAGTCAGTAGGGAATGCAAAGTAAAATAAACAATTTATAACCTTTTTTTCCTTGCTCATATCCCAAGAAAACACACTTTGATGCTCTTAAACAAAAGTTGGCTTTATGAGACAATATATTTGTATCATAAGCTAAACAACCAAAAGGTTTGAGTGTTTTATATTTAGGCTTGTGGTGATGAAAGGTTCCATATGGTGTTTTTTCCAGCGAATAGTAGCACTTGGAAGTCTATTCACTATATAGGTGGCTGTAAGCAAGGCAAAATGCCAGAATTTTGTTGGAAGAGAAGATTGAAAATTCAGTGTTTTTCCTATGTTCAATAGAGTCTTGTGTCTACTTTCAACCACACTATCCTGTTGAGGTGTGTAAACAGATGTTTAGGGATGAACAATTCCATAGCTATGAAATATCCTGGTACACTCATTGTTCACAAATTCTAATCCATTATCACTCCTAACTGTCTTTACTGAGACTTCAATTGATTCTTCACCATTAGGAAAAGTTTAGGAAATTGGATCTTATGATGTAACAAGAAAACCCAAGTAGCTCTACTGTGATCGTCAACCACTGTAAGCGTGTATGGAGTGTTCAATATGGTCCCCAGACACCTACATGAATCAAGTCAAATATAGAATCGGCATGAGAACTATTGAGAGGAAAGGATAATCTGGTTTGTTTAGATTGATGACAAACATCACATGCCAGCAATTGATATTTGCAATTAGTTTTTGATAGTGAATGCATGAAAGGAAAATGTCACAGTGTGGTAAATGAAGCATGGCCCAATCTTTGGTGCCAAAGAAACAATGCCTTATTACAATTCAAAGTATCAACTGTCCCATTATTTCAAACAGAAGATGAAACAGTCTCCGGTTGATTATATACAATCTGCCTTTCAACTTTCCATCGGCTACTTCCTCAGTCTGGAGTTTCTATTAAACATATTGAGTAGGAAAGAAGATGCATCTCAGAGTACTGGACTGAGCTAACTGTGCCACTGACATAAAGTTATATCTAAATGGTGGAACATGAAGAACATTAGTGAATGTGACTTTATTAATCAGTTTGACCCTGCCACTATGAGTGACTTTTTTTGAAGAACCATCTGGTAGATAGACTCTAACTTCACTTGCAACTGGTAATAGTTGTGTTATATTTTGTGCACTCACACTCATGTGTCTACTTGCTCGGTGTCGAAGATCCAATCATTTTTCTCAATATCTCCATATGTAGATAAAGCAAACTATGAAGGAGATATGGTAATAATACCTGCATATTCCACCATATTAGCAAGATGAAAAGGAGTTTTTGTCAAGCCCTATGAGTATTAACCCTGTTAATGCACATTTTATGCGCCCATGAACTTTGTTATTTCTTCTCTTATTAAATTAGCAATGTCAATTGATTGAGTATCTCTCTTTTTTCATCATATGTGACTGTCCCTTTGATACTCATAGGTGCATCTGTAAAATTTTCCAGATATTTATTTCTTTGATCCCTGAATCCTTTATATCAGTCAAGATAGCCTATTAATTGAAACACTCATGTTTTTCATTCCCTGGCTCTTGACAATGTTCACAAGTTAATTTCAATCTTTCTTCTTTTCTCATTATCTGATAACTGCTTCTATTTCTTGTTTCATTAGATGTGTTGCCCATGCCTCTATTCCCTGTCCAGATGGATGTATTTCCCTTTCAAGTTGCCAACTCGAAGAGTTATTATTATTCCACTATTGAGAACCGCCACTATCATTATAGGTAGATCTTGAGAAGAAGGCAGTAGTATCTATGTTATTTTGGGAATGATTGTTAGATATGCCTTTGCTTCTTAACGTTTAGTATCATAAAATATGCACGATTAATAGTATGCAGTGGTTCTAACATGAGAATTTGACTACGAACGTGTTCATAACTCCCATTTAAACCCATGAGAAATTTCATAAGCTTCGTATGCAAGTCCATATTAGTGTAATGCTTCAAAGCTCCATAACTACACTCAAGAAATGGAACTAAGATGGAACCTCGTTTCAATTTCATAAAATAGGCCATGGCTATGAAATTACCTTGAGTGATATTCGAAATTTTGTTTTGAAGCTGATAAAGCATAGGTCCAAAGCTTTCTCCGAATCTCTGTGCAAGATCATCACAAAGTTCCTTTGTTGAATTATCATATATTAAAGCATATGTAAGCTTCTTTGGAACCGAATTTAAGATCCAGCTAATCATCATCCAGTCGACCTTCTTCCATTGCTCAAATTCCGACGTGTTTTCTCATGTTGCAACCGTATGACCATTCACAACCCTAATTTGGTCTTAGCTCAAAATGTTATTGATATAGAGCGTCTCCATGAGTGGTAATTCAAACCATTCTAGAGTTTCGAGATGGGTATCATTCCTGGAGTATTGAATTTTATAAATTACTGGTTAGGTATTTAAAATTTGAATATTAGAACAAACAAGTATTTCAACTCTGAATCCAATATTTTGAATCATTATCCAAACATAAAGATGTTTAACTGCAGCTAAGGTATCACATTTCATAATTCCCTATAGTTAATAGCTATAGTTGACTAAGTATAAAGTGGAAGTGGGTTGCTTTGTGTTGGGAAAAATGAATAAATATGAAGGAATTTTGGGTAAACTTTAGACATCAATTTCTTTTTGTCTCTTTTACCGAATAACAAGTTTGAATGTGGAATCGTGTTCTATGTTGTGAGAACATCGAAATGATATATTTATTTGTCCAAAATAGATTTTAGAAGATAAAGATATTAAGTCTCAAAGTGTAAGTGTTGAAATGAGTTTTTTCTTTTTCAAAGTGGTCTGTCCCAAAAAAAAAAAAAAAAAAAAAAAAACAGGCTAGCTTATAGAGTATCACCTTCTTGGTAAAGGGATACTCTAGTAAGCAAGAAGGCTCTCTCCACGTGGGTGGGGGGGTGGGTGCAAATCACGGTCCGATTCGTGGTTCGGACCATGGACTCGTATGCGAGCGCGACCTGCGTACACGAATGCCAGAGCGAAATCGAGCTCATTAGTAAAGCCCAAGTTTTACAATTTTCTAGAATAAGTTATTTATTTTTTATTTTCAGAAATTATTTTAACACTTAAAATACTGAAAATCTTAAAATTTGAATTTGAAACAATAAAATTAATTTCTGCTTTCATTTCATTTGTAATTTGTAACTTCCATCAGTTCATGCAGAATGAACCTGGACATAAGCTGAGAGGCTCCTATTTAGCCTATAAATACAGGTTCATTCCACAAGTTCAATACACTAAAAAATGAGCAAACTTATTCTTTTCAGCTGAAATTTTTCGTGTTCATTTCTAGTCTTTTGTTTTCAGTTTGCCAGAATTCAAATCCGGTTACCTCCGTTGTATCTTGGGATAAAAACGCTCAACGCGGAATGAATCTATTTTAAGGAAATTTTGAAATTCATAAGCCTATATTTCTCTATTTTTTTACGAGTTTCTATTTCCCAGAACATATTTTAAATTACAATCTTTAAAAAATTCTCCTTCTCATTTAATATGGCTTCTAAGAAAGAAACTGATGCTACTGCCACCAAGTGAGTGACAATCCCCTCTGGACCAGCACCTTCTCAATGCATTGGCACCCCATGCAACCCAAGCTCCGGTAGTCAACTTCCCAATCAAACATGCAGAAAAGCCTGAAAATTTTAATGGCTTGAATTTTAAACATTGGCAACAAAAGATGTTGTTTTACCTGACCACTCTGAACCTTGCGAGGTTCTTAAGTAAAACTCCTCCAAAGTTGGAGGAAAATCTTGATATTCAAGCAGTGAGTGCGCTCGATGCTTGGGTCCATTCTGATTTCTTATGTAAAAATTATGTGTTGAATGGAATGGCAGATACATTATACAACTTTTACTCTTCATTCCAAATGGATAAGGAACTGTGGGAGTCCTTAGACAAGAAATATAAGACTAAAGATGCCGGATCAAGGAAGTTTCCTGTTAATCATTTTCTGGATTATAAAATGGTTGACAATAAGACTGTTGTTAATCAAGTGCAAGAATTGCAAATCATGCTGGCTGATATTACTTCTGAGGGAATGACTGTCAATGAAACTTTCCAAGTGTCTGCTATCACTGCGAAACTACCCCCAAGTTGGAATGATTTCAAAAACTATTTAATGCATAAGAAGAAACTAATGACGGTTAAAGAACTTATTGTTAAACTTCGTATCGAAGAAGACAATAAAGGCTACGGTAATAAAATCCATAATATTCATGTGTCTATTGCAAATGTTGTTGAGAATTCTGAAAGCTCAAAAAAAACATTTAAGAAAAAATCCAATAATGCTGGAAAGACAACACTTAAACCCAAGAAAACAAATTTTAAGAAAAAATTTGATGGTGATTATTTCAATTGTGGAAAGACTGGTCATAGATCTTCTGATTGCAGGAAGCCTATGAAGACTCAGCAAGCTCACATGGTGGAAAATATAGTCAAAGATGTTGATGAGATGCCCTTTGCTGATGTAATCTCTGAAGTGGACCTAGTGGGTTCCAATCCACGTGAATGGTGGATCGACACGGGTGCTACCCGTCATGTTTGTTCAAGCAAGGAACTCTTTAATATCCTTGATGAAAATCTTGATGGAGAGAAACTCTTCATGGAAAATTCAGCTACGTCTGACATCAAAGGCCTGTGAAAAGTTGTGCTGAAGTTGACTTTTGGGAAGGAACTGACTTTGAACAATGTGCTCTATGTACCAGAAATTCGAAAGAATCTTGTATCTAGCTCTCTATTGAGCAAATTTGGGTTTCGTATAACTTATGAGTCTGATGTGGTCACTTTGACCAAGAATGTATCATTTGTAGGAAGGGATTATGAATGTAATGGGCTGTGCAAGCTCAATGTAATGACTATGAAGTCGAATATCAATAAAATGAATAACTCTTTCGTTTATATGTTTGAGTCTTCCATAATGTGGCATTGTAGACTAGGACATGTCAAGATAATACCCTGCGTAGATTAATGAAATTGAAATGCATACTAATGCTTCATATTGACACAAAACATAAGTGTGAAACTTGTGTAGAAGCAAAGTTAACTCGTTTACCGTTTCAGAGTATGGAGCAAAATAACAAACCACTTGAATTAATTCACACTGATGTTTGTTACTTAAAGGCCACACCAACTCGTGGTGGAAATAAATACTTCATTACTTCTATAGATAATTGCACCAAATTTTATTATGTGTATCTTACGAAAAAAAAGATGAAGCAATAGAGAAGTTTGTTCTCTATAAAAATAAAGTTGAGAATCAACTAAATAAAAAGATTAAGGTGATTAGAAGTGATAGAGGGGGTGAATATGAACCACCTTTTTATGATTTTCGTGGTGAACATGGAATAAGGCATGAAACCACAACACCTTATTCACCACAATAAGATGGTGTTGCTGAATAAAAGAATCGTACATTAAAAGAAATGATGAATGCAATACTGTTAAGTTTTGGATTACCCCAGAACATGTGGGGGGAAGCTGTGTTGTCATTTAATTATCTTTTAAATAAGGTGCCCCAAAAAAAATGGACAAAAGCCCATATGAATTTTGGCATGGAAGAACTCCATCGTATAAATACTTATGAATGTCGGGGTGTCTTGACAAGGTTGCAATACCTATACCTAAGAAGGTGAAAATAGGACCAAAACCTGTTGATTGCATATTCATTGGATATGATCATAACACTAGTGCTTATCGGTTTATTGAGCATGAATTTAAGATTGAAGACATGTACAAGAATACGATAATGGAGTCACGAAATGCTTCATTCTTGAACATGTGTTTCCAATTAAGTCTGAAATGGAATCTAGTTCCATTAGAAGGACTATAGAAACAATGGAAAATGGACAAGATGAAGGCATCGAGGTACAACCATGTAGAAGTAAGAGAGCTAGGTTAGAAAAGTCCTTTGGTATGGATCTCCTAACTTACATGGTTGAAACGGAACCTCAAAATTATTATGAAGCAGCGTGCCCTACGGAAGGACCCCTATGGAAAGAGGCAATTAAAAACGAAATTGATTCAATTTTTTGCAAAAATCACAGATGATAACTAGTGGATTTTCCTCCTGGAAGTGAACCATTAATATATAAGTGGATTCTCAAAGGAAAATGAAAGCTGACGGAACGATTGATAAGTATAAGGCTAGACTTGTAATCAAAGGTTACAAGCAAAGAGAAGGTCTTGACTACTTTGATACATATTCCTTAGTAACTAGAATAACATCCTTCAGGTTAATTATTGCTATAGCTACTTTAAGAAATGTGGAAATACATCAAATGGATGTAAAAATCGCTTTCGTAAATAGAGACTTAGAAGAAGAAATCTACATGGAGCAACCTGAAAGGTCCTCGGCTCCCGGGAAAGAGAATAAGGTTTGCAAATTGGTTAGATCATTTTATGGCTTAAATCAAGTTCCAAAGCAATGGCATGAGAAGTTGGATAATGCCATGATGGAGTGTGAGTTTAAAATCATCGAATGTGATAAATGCGTCTACGTTAAAGACAATGAAGTAGGATGTGTTATCTTATGTCTTTATGTAGATGACATGCTTATTGTTGGGAGCAATGATAAGATTGTTAAATCCACAAAAACATGTTAAATTCAAGATTTGACATAAAGGTATGGGCCTAGCTGATGTGATACTCAGAATTAGAATCCATAGAACATCACAAGGGATCGTGTTGAACCAATCTCATTATGTAGATAAAATCCTTGAGAAACTTAACAAGGAAGATTGGTCTCATGCTAGGACACTGGTAGATACAAATCAACATCTATCGAAAATCAGAGGTGAAAGTATTTTTCAAGTAGAATACTCAAGAGTAATAGGGAGTCTGATGTACCTGATGATTTGTACAGTACCAGACATCACATATGCAATGAGCAAACTGAGTAGATATACTAGTAATTCAGGAGTTAGACACTGGAATGGGATAGCGAGACTACTCAGATACTTGAGATATACTCGTGATATTAGATGCACTATGGTAAATATCCGGCTGTTCTACAGGGTTATACGGATGCAAACTAGATATCAGATATCAAAAACTCTATGTCTACAAGTGGATATGTATTCCTCTTAGGAGGTGCAACCGTAACATGGAAATCTTCTAAAAAACCATAATAGTTAGATCCACTATGGAGTCTATAGCCTTAGACAAATGTGCTGAAGAGGCTGTATGGTTACGTCAATTCTTAAAAATATTACGAGAGGCTTAAGCCTGTGCCGGCTATAGGCATTCTTAGCGATAGCTAATCAACTATTGGTAGAGCAAAGAGTAAGATGTATAATGGTAAGTCTAGATATATTCATCGAAGACATAATACCATAAGACAACTACTCTCAACTGGAACTATCTTTGTTGACTACGTAAAGTTAAAAGATAACCTTGCGGATCTGCTAACCAAGGGGTTAAATAGAGAGTTATGCAAAAACATCAAAAGGAATGGGATTAAAGCCTTTGGAAATGAGTTGATACAGTGAAAATCCAACCAAGTTAATGGTTCGGACCATGACTCATGTGCGAGCACGAATGCCAGATCGAAATCAAGCTCATTAATAAAGCCCAAGTTATGCAATTTTCTGGAATAAATTATTTATTTTTTATTTCCAAAAATAATTTAACACTTAAATGCTACAACTTTTAAAATCTGAATATGAAACAACAAAATCAGTTTTTGCTTTCAATTCATTTGTATCCATCAATTAACCTGGACAAAAGCTGAGAGGCTCCTCTTCAACCTATAAATACAGGTTCATTTCCACAAGTTCAATATTCCAAAAAACGTGTTTCCAAACTTTTGTTTTCAGTTCGCAGGAATTAAAATCCGATTATCTCCATTGTATCTTGGAAAACAAGTGCTCAATACTGTGTAGACTTGTTTTAAGAAAATTGTGAGATTCACAAGTCCCTGTTTCTCTATTTTGTTTACGAATTTCTGTTTTGCAGAACATATTATAAATAACATGTTGAACACAGCCTACCCACCAAACTCCATTCCCACCTCCCCAAAGGAAAAAAGCCATCCCCACCTCCCCAAAGAAAAAAGTAATAGCAACATAAAATGATGGGATCAAAAGTTCCATACTTTGTTGAGAAGTAAAATAGGTGGCGTGGTTCATGAAATACTAACCAAATTTCAAAAAGATTAAAAGGATTGCAGAAAGTGAAATAAGCACGCACACATGTTTTTTACAAAGAATATTCAAGTGTCGAAAGCCCCTACAACAGCTCACTTTTATGAGCTCAATAGAAGGGAAATTTTTTTTAGAAAAAAGCTATATCCAGACTATATTCCTGATTTTTTGTTCCAGACTATATTCCTGTTGCGCACATTGGGTAAACCTCCAGCTCAACGCAATACACTAACAAAATAAGGTTAACTTGCATTAGGCAAACCCTAGGCAACAGACTCGACAAAGTAGAGTGCATGAGGTAAGGATTCGAATTTGACCTCTAAATAAACACCCACACCTAGGCCACGCCATGAGATACATCTATAGCCCTAATTTGATCCATCCAATATTAATATACAAAAGTGTACCACTATGAGACAAAGTTACGAAAGTTGATAACCTTATAAAATTTGTGGGGATCCATATCCAACAATGAAGCACCAAAGTGAGAAAAGCAGCAAAAATGCTTTGAATACTAATAAAAAAGTGGTTCCTCCCTCGGAAGGCTCCTTCGATTCTTGAATTTCCAAGTAAAAGAGGACAAGAAAATGTAGACCATCAAGGAAAATGAACAATATATTATGTGAAATACAAAATGATTCCTGTTTTTCACAAATTACAAATATATATCTCAAAAATAGCATACACAACAATACTGCCAAAAAAAACACACATGAATTTGAATTGGAGTACATATAAATGGTACATTTATTCAATCAAATACAAGTCACCATGAAAACTCTATCCATAGATCACCATATCGAACAAAAACATCACAAAATGTTCACAAATGAACACCATATACTAGCATTTACCGTCTCCAAACAAGATCACAAAGACAGAAAGAGACATAAGTGATTACACACACAAAAGTTTTTCTTTCTTCCTCTCAACCATTTCTATCTCCAAAGTCAAGCATAATTCCAAGTAAATAAAAAAAAAAACCGCATCAAAATGCAGTGATATATAATAACATCATAACAAAAAGTAATCTAATCAACATATATATAAAAAGAAATATACTGAAAAAAAAAAGTAAAAAATATCAGTAAGGAGCATACGAATACCCAGCAGGCGGCATTCCCATTCCGTTCCCCGGTGGCATTCCATAAGGCATCATGGGCTGCACACCCGGAGGATAATACCCACCCGGACCCATCTTTGCCAAACTAGCTTGCCCTTGCATACCCTCTCTTGAATACTGTTGCCACACCATCTGCTCCTGCACCAGCAAACCCTGCTTCTTCTCCATATCCGCCATCTGCACATACGCCGGCGGTGGCACGGCCAACGACGCTGCGAACGGGTCCTGCCCGACCGCCTGGACCGTCCCGTCTGGTGCGGGGAGCGCAAGCACTGGAGCTTTACCCGCTCCACCGCCCGGCAACGCCACGCTACTTGCACTGCCACCGCCCGATTGGGTCGTACTCACGTGCTGCCGGACCACACCCTGATCGTACATCCCATTCAGCAACAACGGGTCCAGCCCGCCGCCCATCGCGGCCTGCTGGTTAGACAAGTGGCTAGCCGACTCGACCAGAGCCAGCTCCCAATCGGCCTTCCCGGCCTCGGCAGCCGGGTTCTGCCAGGCTGAGGTCACCGACGGCTCCGAACCCCCATCAGACGGGAAAGCCTCCCACGACCCGTTCGCCGTGCCGTTCGCCGCGGGCCCCGCGAACAACGCCAAGGCAAACTTATTACCTTGATCGTCGGCGCTCACTCCATTGTCCCGCAAGTCGACTAAAAAGCCCGGCTCCTGAACGGCCACCGGCTTTGGAGGCTCCGGCTGGGGCGGCGGAGGAGGAGTAAAGCTTTCCGGAGGTGGCAGGGCTTTAATGTCATTCGAATCCTGAACCGGCTCCTCCGGAGGAGGAGCAGGTAGGGTTTCGACCTTCCTCTCGGGACTCTTGATCGCTTTCGACCTGTCCCTCACAAACTCCTCCAAGGTCTCCAGTAACTTGCTCGTAATCTTTTGCACTTCCGGATACTCGGTCGACCTGGCGATGCCGATGTCCTTGCACCAGTTATAAAACCCAACGAGCTCGTCGATCTGTTTCGACGCGCTAACGTACGCGTCGAAAGCCTTCACGCAATCCTCGAACTCCATATCAAAGAACTTATCGAGCAACACAGCTAAAACCTCACACACATCGGCGTACAACTTGAAACTCTCCTTCACGATAGCGTACAGGGCCACCAAGATCATCCGCTCGTTCTTAGCCAGACCCGTGGGCCGGCATGACAGGAATCGGTCCAGCAGCCTCTGCAGGTGGCCCATCTTCCCGAAAATCCTCTCGGGCTTCATCTCCCTCAACGGAGTGATTACATCTTTCTTATCATCGTTCGGAGACGATCTCCCATAACTCGGCTCGTCGTTGTAATTATTCCGATCATCCCCGTAACTACTACTACTACTATTATTATTATTTCCACCGCCGAGCTTGCGCTCGTAAGCCATCAGCTCGAGGCGCTGGTCCAAATAGAGCGCGTACGTCCGGACGAAGGCTGAGTGGTCCCACGAGCTGGAATGGGCCTCGTCGCGGAAATCGGACAGGTTCAACAACCTGGTACCCCTGCGGGTGGCGTACATGATCTCCTGCTGAAAGACGGTGCCGCCCTCGTTGAGGAGGCGGTGAGTCAGCATCAGGCACTTGAGAGCGACGATCCAGTCGCGGGTTTTACCCAGCCGCTTGGAAACAGAGACGACGCACGCGCTGACGTACCCGTGGGAGTACGAGGTCAACTGTAGGATTTCGCGGACGTATTTCTCGGATGCCGGGTCGTCATCGTGGCTAGTGGCTTTGACTATGGCGACCTCCAGCTCCGGCGCCATGTTGCTGGCGACCTTGGCGATCCCGATGCTGGTTTGATCCTTTACGGCCCCGATCGCCTTCCTTATCGTGCTCGGAGCCATGGGTTCGAATTGCTGTAGCTCGACCTAGTACCTAAAATCCAAAATCCCAAACAAAAACCTAACAAATATATGAACGAATAAAAAAAAATAAAAATTAATTGCATTTATTTATGTCATCGGGAATTGAGCAAAGTTTAGTTCAGATTGACGAGCTAATTAATGGATTTAGCAGTTAATTTACCTTGGAGAAATCAATTGCTTAGATCCGGCGAAATCAATGGTTGATCCCGGAAATGAGAATATATGTGCCGTCAGATCTAGAAGAAAAGATATCTAGTGAAGAGAGTGTGTTGTGGGTGAGAAAGAATTGGGTGATTTGGAGGTGGAGGGATGGGATTGGTAACGGATGCCGGGGTTTTCTCTCTCGCTAGATTTGCTGCGAGTTTGGGAGAGAAAGGAAAAGTTCAATTGAGGGTGATAACAATGGAAAAACTTATAATTAAAGATTAAGTTAATTTGGAGGTGGATGGATTTGAGATCTCCGGGGAATGTGGGCCGTTGGATATGATCTGAGCCGAGTTTGTTAATTAGGATTTGTCGGAACGAAATGTTAAAAAAACGCAGTTGTTTGTTTTATTACCGCGTGGGATCGGGTGGGGGCGGGGCTGTTTTTATTACAGCTGCCACGCGTACGGTTGACGGTGATTGTGACAGTCCGGGAAATGGTTGTTGGATGGAATCTTTGAAGGTGAATCAATTTTAATTACAAATAGTGATACCTATTGATATTATACGATCGCTTCCTATTTCATTTCTAACTAAATAACTTTTTAGATTGGAAGTTTGGAACATAAAAATTAAATATTAAATATTTTAACTAATATACTCTTAAATAATTTCTCTTTATCACTGAAAATTTGTTAATTTCTATGAAAAAAATAAATCATCTAGATAGATAGATAGATACTATTATTTTTAAATATTATATATTAAGATATATAATAAGTAGATTTATTTTTTAAAACCAAATTATGACAGATTGAGATTACAGTTTAATAAATTTTACACATATCTATAATTGTATAATAAGTGACCAGTATAATAAAAAAATTATTTTCAATATTCTTATTATTATTGAATGCATGGTTAAAATTTTTATATATACAATAATATTCATTCCAATGATATTAACATTCCTATTACCCAACATTTTGTCTACATTGCTAAGAAATTGCTATATAATTATTTTCTAATTTATATTTATGCGTGATCAACATCTTTAGCATTAAACTCATGACCAATAATTTTTATAAAAGTTTTGACATATCCTTATTGATTTATTAGTTTCTAATATATTTAAATCATGTCCTAAAATTAACTTTTAAATCATATATTGGATATGACAATATAACTAGAGAATTTCAAAATAGATGATCAGTATGAACAAAAAACTTTTTATAATCTTTAATTTAGAATGTCCCAATATCCCAGAATTTCAAAATAACAAAAATATATAATAATTATTAAGAGTCTTCATAAATAATTATTTACTTTCCATTAAGTGACCTAATATACAATTTAGCCTTCATAAATAATTATTTGGTTAAGTGTATGTGTGTTAAATCATACTTGAAATAAATAATTATTATTTAAATTGTTCTTGAATACAATATATTCATCCTTAACATCAAAATGGTAAACTACGAATCATACCCTCCATCAAATATTACTTATTCAAAATTAAATAATATAAAATAATCTTCATAAATAATTAATTATTTTGAATATGTTAAATCTAATCATATTAATCATCTTTAATATTTAAAGGGTGAAATTTGAACAATTTCAATCAGATTATTATCCCACTAAAAAAAGATAATAATCTCCAATAATTATAATTGAATTAAAATTGAAAGATTTCCTACACAATACCTGGTCAACTGTACTTTAAATTTTCGAGGTGTGCCACTCTATTAATATGAGATATTTTCTCTTAAACAATATTGAAAATTATAATATACGATGGCAAATAATAAAGAGGTATTGACTTTATTTTTTACAAAGTTGATCGTGTTGTTTATTATTCTACATGATTTATTGATTATTCATTTGATACGGCCTTGGCGATGCAGATATTGTTCCTTACAATTAGTAATGTTAGCGGATCACTCACATGGACTTACCTCAATGATCTAAAAAATGGAGATTTTCAGTGAAAACCATAAAATAACTTTATCGGTATGGAGAGGTAATTTTATGTTGTTATATTTGAGAATAATTGTCGAGTTTTGAACAATATTTAACAAAAAGGTAATCTTTCAGTTAAGACCATAAAATAGCTTTACCAGTACGATGAGATAATTTTATGCGATTGTCTTTGGGAATAATTGTTATGGGTTTTAAATAATTTTTATTAGTTTTGATATTGAATGTATTTTAGGTGTTTTTCTTCTCCCTACTAAGTTAATAGGAGAATAGCTTGAATGAGTATTTTTGTTGAATATTGATTAGTATTGATGTTATTTATATTTTAGCATGATTGAGATTTCTTTTCTTAGTGTTCTTATTCTAATATTTCATGTTTCATATATTACTCAGTTGTGTAAGCTTTACTTTTTGGAAATGTGGCTAATTCTAGAAAATGATTTCTATTTATAATTCAAGATGATTAAGCTATTCAAGTATGATGTATGAGAGGGTGAATGATTCAGAAGAGTTGATTAAAAATTATTTTTCTATTTTATATGATTATTAATTATGATATTTTGAAATAAAAAAAAATCAAAAAAATATGTAATTACCGATCAATTAGTATTTTTTATGATTCTAGATAAGGAAATCAACCAAGTGGTATCTAAAAAAATAACGAGACTTCATTAATTACGTATGCAATTGAATAACTCAATCGATATATATAGTATATTAAAAGATCGATCTTATCATATATAATATTAATATTAAACGATACATGTCAATAAAAAATATGTTAGATGATAGTTATATATTAAAATCAAGTAAATTACATTTTAAATGTGTAAAATGAGGTGATATGGTTTATTCTAATGTTATTATATTTTTTTACTTTTTTTTTAAAAAAAAATCCGAATACCGAGGGGAGAGGATTCCCCTCGTTAAAATACCGAGAGCACTAAGTTCCCCATAGTATCACCACGGGGAATTCTCTGCCTTCGATACTTCACCGAAGGAATCCTCTACCCTCGATATTTTGAAAATAAAAAAATATAATTACCGATTAATTAATATTTTTAGTGATTCTAAAATAAGGAAAACAACAACGTGGTATCTTTAAAAAACAATCAGACTTTATTAATTACGTATGCAATTGAGTAATTTGGTCGATTATAGTATAACAAAAGATCGATCGTATCATACTATTAATATTATACGATACATGCCAATAGATATATGTTCGATGATAATTATATATTAAAATCATATGAATTGAATTTAAATGTGTAATATGATATTATAGTGTTTATTTTAAATTAATATAAAATTTTGTGTTTTTTTTAATTTCAGAAATTCCCCTCGGTAATGCCTAGGGCATTTTTTTTTTTACCCTCAATGATATTTTTCTCGTTTTTCATTTTTCGTTATTTGCCGAGGGCGTCAAATGCCCTCGGTATTACCAAGAACATTTGATTCCCCTGGTTACTTTCGAGGGCTTTATATTCCCCTCAATATTACCGATGGGTTTTTCCTCTTGATATGAATTCCCTCGAAAATCCTTTGGCATTACATTCGGTAATAGTGGCGGTAAGCTTTTGGCTACGATTTACCAAAAGTTTTGCCGAGGGTGTCGTTACCGAAGGTTTAATCCCACAGTATTACCCTCGGTAAAGCTCTCGATATTACTGATGGCATATTTGCACTCGATAATCCACTATTTTTTGTAGTGAATATTACTTCATATTTACTATATTTTTAACTCATAATAGCGCACACAATACAAATTGTGATCACTAATAATAATTAAAATATCAACTTTATTATGATTCATAGTGTATACAAAACTACTAATAGACATACTATTTTGTGAGTTGCCAATTGAAAGTCAATGGGAACGACAACTCTACATATATAATAACAAAAATATTGTAAAAAATATATTAAATAATACATATTTAGTGATTTAATTGATTAAAACCAATAATAACACTAATATTCAACTTAGATATTTATGTATCATGAGAATCGTATATCGTAGGGGTATAAAGTACTAATTGTGTATTGATTGATAAACAAGAGAGCTTTTAAATTTTGGATAGAGATAGAATTAGAGAAAAATAATGAAATATACCTAAAACGACATATAATCAAAAAGAAAACTTTTTTTACAAATTAAGATGTTATTTAATTTGAAAACGGACGGTATCTTTTTAGTTTGTTATCATTTTCTAGTTAAATATTATTATTCTTAGATATTTTTCACTTTTTAATACAATTTCATTTCTATATCAATTCTAAACAATTTCTTTGCTTTTCAACCTACCTCTAATAAATGATATTTAACTGTAATTCGAAATGATTGAAAGAGAATCTTATATCATCCTACAAAATCTTTATATTTTCCAACCGTAAGAAACTGAATAAGAATTTTTTGAAGGTAAATTATTAATTCATATAATTCTTAATTCTAATGTCTGAATTAAAGTATTATTAAATTCTAAATAGGGGTAGATGAAATTGAAAACACACACAAACACACACATATATACATATAAATGAGTTCAAATGAGAATCATGTCTTTATTTGCGAACTTGTGAAACTTTAATATATACCAGCATTACTTTTATTATATACCAACAATGCTTTTATTATACAATCACAGTACTTTTCAGTTATATACACCAGAATTGTTTTTATTAAACAATTCTAACGCTTTTAATCAAATAAGAAAATATACAAAAAATCCGATCTACCCATTTAATTTGATCTTAGACTCATAATTGACATTAGGTTCACAAATAAGGACACGTTTCTCATTTGAACCTAATCTTATATATATNATATATATGAGAACCCTCTCTTATTTGCAAACTTACGAACTTGTGCTTTAATTATATACCAGCAGTGCTTTTATTATATAATCATAATATTTTTAATCAAATAAGAAAAAATATAAAAACCTGATCCATCAATTTAATTAGATCTAAAACCCATAATTGACCTTAGAATCACAAAGAAGGACATGGTTCTCATTTGAACTTAATTATATATATATATATATATATATATATATATGTGTGTGTGTGTGTGTGTGTGTGTGTGTGTGTGTGTGTGTGTTCTAAACTATGTGTATGTTTCGTATGATTTGCTTGCCAAATAAATTTTTTTGGTACTTTGCTTACTTATGTGTCATCCGATCCTAATATATAATTTAATATTTTTCTTTTATTGTATCTTGCCTAATTTAATATTTTTTCTATTATATTTAACCTAATTTAATAATTTTCTTTTATTATGTTTTTACCTAATTTTGTATTTTCCTTTTATTCTCATAATATAAAAATATAAATCATAGTATATAATTAGTAAAAAAAATCTAAATCACTTATTTTAATTAGAAGACAAATTATATATAAAATAACTTTAATTACAAAAAAAAACTTAATTGTAAAAATAATTAAATTAGTTGTACTTATAATAAAGGTTGAAATATAATTTTCTTTTAAATTTCAAATCACCCCCAGATATTAATGCAAAATTCTCTAATCTATGTGTATGCTTATGCTTCGTTTGACAAATAATAAATTATGATGATTCAGTTGCTTATGTGTCATCATAGCCTAGTATCTACCTAAATTAATATTTTCTTGTTATTATATCTTACCTAATTTAATATCTTCCTTTTATTATATTTTATCTAATTCAATATTTCTCTTTTATTCAATTCAATGCTTACCTTTTATTCTCCTAATATAAAATTATAAATAAACTATATATAATTAGTAGAAAAGATCTAAATTAATTAATTTAAATAAAATTACATATGAAATAATTTTAATTACAAAATAAAAACTTTCTTAGAAAAATAATTAAATAGGTTGTATTTATATAACAGTTAAAATCATTTTATTTTTGGAAGTGTTAAATATTTTATATAGGTAAATTAAGAGTTACTTGCAATAATATAAGTATGTAACTAAATATTAGTGATGAACTAGATCCAAATATAAAAATATATATATATATATATATATATAATAATAAATAAATTAATTAATATTGATTAGACACCGATGCGATTATGCAACACTGGTTGAGAGTATGTAATTTTTTGAAAATTTCAAAGTATGTAATTAATAAATATTAACGAATGAAATATAAAATAATAATTAATAGATACTAAACACAAATTTAGCATGTGACATTTATGAGTTTTTCTTATTATGTAAATAAAATCATTAATGAATTTAATCTAAATATTAAAACGAAAAATTATTTAATAATTAATAAATGGATTAAAATGTACATGGCATGGGTTAGAATACATCTTTTGAATTTCTATTTTTGATTTAAAACTTTCTAACTATCATAAATGTTTTTGTATATTTATAAACCCCGTGTAATATTTTATATAGGTAAATTAAGAGTTATTGCAAACTATAAGTATGTATCTAAATATTAGTAATGATATAATCCAAATATAAAAAAAATAAATTATATAATAATTAATTAATTAATTAACTAATATTGATTAGACACCGTTACAATGCAATACTGGTTGTGAGTATGCCATCTTTTGAGTTTTTCAAAGTATGTGACTAATAACTATTAACGAATTTAATCTATATATTAAAAATAAAATAATTAATTAATAGAGATTAAACATAGGTTAGAATGTGACATATTTTGAATTTGTTAGTATTTAAATAAATTTATTAACAAATCTAATCTAAAAATAAAAATAAAAAATTATTTAATAATTAATAAATAGATTAAATATGTACATGGCAGAGGTTAAAATACATTATTTTTTATTTTAGATATAAACTTTCTAATTATCACAAATATTTTTTATATTTATATTTTTTAAATTTTGTATAATACACGAGTATTAAACTAGTATTCTATATAGGTAAACTATGATTTATTTGCAATAATATGAGTATTGAACTAAATATTAGTAATGAATTCAATCTAAACATTAAAACATAAATTATATAATAATAATTCATTATTCTTTATTAGACAATGACACAATGCGGCAAGTTTTGAGAGTGACGTCATCTTTTGAGATTTTTCCAAGTATATATATGATTAATAATTATTAACAAAGTTAATCTAAACCTTAAAATATACAACGAGTTAATGGTACTAATTAATAAATATACATTATGCACAGGTTGAAAATGTGATATATTTTAAGTTTTTCTAAGCATGTAAATAAAGTTATTAACGAGTTTAACCTAAACATTAAAATATAAGATTATTTAATTAGTATAATAATTCATAAATAGATTAGACATATACAGGATGATCGAAGATTTCTTTACACTCTAGTTTTAGAAATCGTTTCCGCAATAGTACGAAGTCGATTGTAGAGCGGTGAGTTATTTTCGAGTCGTGTCTCTCGAGAATAGATATTATTGGCAATCGGTGTTTTTACTTAATCTCTTGTTAATCTCGATTAAACTAATCTACTTTACGAAATTATTTTGGATTTGAGTTTTTAAAACTAAAGCTTGAATTGAGATGAAAACTTGAATAATCTAATTAAGGCAAAAGCTAATGAATATTAAATTTTGCTTGAAAGTGACTAATTTTAATGAAATTAATTAAATCTAATTAATAACCTTACATAAATTAAAACTACTAAACTAAGGAAAGCTTGTAAATGAAAGAGAAAATGGAGGGAAAAACAAAGCTTTGAAATGCAAGGAGTCAAAGTGCATTAAATGTAAAGAAGTCAAATTTATCAAAAAGGAAAGCCCCTTATGTCTTTCAAACACCAATGGTTTGTGTAGACAAAAGGAGTAAAAACCTTCAAAGAGGGCTTCAATGGAGTTTTATGCAAGAAGAAGTTTAAAAAGCTAGAACATTAAGTTGAGAGCTTGGAATACAATGCAAAACAACATGAACTACAATTTGAACAACCAACACAAAGCAATTAAAACAATATAAACACAACACGCAACATAAAAGAGAAAGAAAGATTACTACCAATATTACTCCAAACAAGCTCCAAGGTTTGTTACAATGTTCAAAAGATAGAAATCAACTTCAACACAACAAAACCAAAAATGAGGAAATGTCACCTTCTCCAACACTTGCTATGAAAATCCAACTAAAACTAACTAATCTAAACTAAACTAAACTAAGAATTATAATCTAGGGTTTTAAAGCAATGTAATAGTAAAAGTTTGGAAGATATTCAAGGAGTTCAACAATCAACCAAAGAAGGATAAGGTTGTTGGGGGAGAAGTTAGGATATATATATAGATATATATATATAAAGATGCAGGGGAATAATCGTCAAAACGGATCAAGAAATACAAAATTTCGTGTGTCGCAGTCGATCAACTGCTTCATCCTCAAAACATCCAGCTTCTGTCGAGAAGTTGATCTCAGCTGGGTCAGTCGATCGACTGGACTAGCATTCGATCGACTGCATGCCAGTTGATCGAGTGGCATGGCTGCTCCCGTCTCGGGTTTTCTCATTTTCTGCTCTAGACGTCCGCCAATTGTCGTTCCTTGTTCGCGCTATGTTCCCTTCCTTGTCCATTCCATAGCGAGTCGAATGGAATGCCCTAAGCATGCGCGGGTCCCGCTTGGTCATTCTACGGCCAAAAATATAAAAACAAGTGAAAAACTACGAAAATATAATAAAAACCGCGCAAACGATACAAAAACCAAAAACTAACAAAAACGGCCTAATCGACTCCTAGCACCCATAAATTCAAGCAAAACACATGCAAACACGACACAAAAAGGTAACAAAAACACATACAAAAATGTGTAAATCAACCACCCCACACTTAGAATGATTGCTTGTCCTTAAGCAAATCTAATCTAGAATTACGAAACTACCCCCGGATGATCCTAAACTAATGCACAAAAACCTAATTCGAGACGTCGCATGCTACAATGCTCGTTAGTTTGATAAAAAATAACGATAAAAATGCATTGACAAGGAAATTATAGATCAACTCCCTGAACCTAAAAGTACTAGGTAACCCTCCAAGTCGGTCCCCTAGTCCTTGCCCCGGCTAAGGTCTATCTACGCTCGAACCGTTAATTGGCTCCCTACTAGCCTCAATCATCTATGACTCTCTTTGAAAAACAAAATCTAAAAATGAAAAAAAGAAACGTGCAAGGGTTGCACGTTTATTACGTAATAAATCCAAGGACTTATATCGTCTCCTTGTTTATTCATCATCTTTTTCATTTTTATATATTTTTATTTTTTTTGTTCTCTTTTTCTTTCTCCTTTTTTTATATAATACAAAGAGGGTACAAAGGCTCCAATCACTTGTTGCTACTAATAACTTACACATATTCTTGATCGAGCACATAAAGCAATTGACGACTCCAAAATACAAAACAAAAACCCTATAGAGAGTGTCCGATGACGAGGCTAGTTGAGGCACTAGTTCTAAATTGAGCTCAAGGATAGCAAGAAGCTAAAGCCGAACAAAGTTTCCAACATATCAAACTACCTAAGTACACTAAATCCTATCAAAATTCTAAACTTCCTAATCAAGTCATCAAAACCGCGTCACTTCGCCAAGGTTCCAAGAAATATAACACACATACTTCTCGAATTATCACAAGCAAGCATAGAAATAATCTTAAAAATCTAAGGCAAACTCTAACCACCCCACACTTAAAACCTAGCACTGTTCTCATTGCAAATAAAGCTAGAAAAATGATAAAAAGTGTAAGGGAAGAGAAAATGCCCCTATTTTCGAGCTTGTGATGATGCGGTCGTGCATAAGTCTCTCACCGGGAGGCGAGGCAAGCGATCTACAAGAAATGAAGAAACGGGGGTTGCAAAAACAAACTATTTACAAAAAAGTGAAAATCCTTTTTTCTCTTTTTGAGTTTTTGAAATTTCTATTTTGTTTGGATTTTCTTTTCTGATTTTTTTATTTTATTTATTATTAATATTTATATATATTTTTTTATTTTTTTTAAATAGGAAGAAGGAATAAAAGAGAAATATGAAACATAAGCACACTATATACAAAAGTTTTTTTTTTAAAATATATTTTTTGTTTTGAATTTTAAGAGTTGAGATGAGAAATAAAAGAACATAATCGAACAATAAACAAAAACAAAATACAAACTTATTAAAATAATTAAAAAGGATATTTAGGAGAATTAGTGACGTCTCCTACGTTGGGGGTTGAGGTTTGCGTCCTCATCCTCTTCTTCCTCGTCCTCTTCGTCTTCCTTGTTCTCTCCCTCGTCTTCTTCATCCTCTTCGTCCTCGTCTCATTGCAATCGGCTCTCCATCAACAAGAGGCGGCTGTGGAGGGCGCGGTGTGCCTGGTCGATCCTTGCTTGCCCCGCATCAAGCCGATTGAAATGTGCAAACACTTTCCGTTGGAATTCGCTCTAACTCATGTCGTGACCCGAGCCGGTGCTCGGGCCTCCTTCTCGATGCTAGATTGCCGCGTGGCTCATGCTTGCTCCGAATGGTGCGCTCGAACTGGTGTTTGGGGCTTCATCAGCCTCGACGCCTTTGTTGTGTCGCCGTTCATATTCTTCTTCTTCATGTTCGTGGCTACGGTGGTAGTGGCATCGGGGGTTCGCCGATATCTTTGGCATTTCCAAACCAACTCAAACAGCTCGATCCTCTACAAATTGGCCGCCTTAGGATCTTACCCAAAGTGATGGGCTAGCAAGGTGATCATGGGCCTCATTTTGACCCGAGCGACGCTTCTGCCCCTCGTTCTCTAAATCCCAAGAATCCCGGCACGGAGAAAGGGGTAAATGCGGAGTTGATGCCTGCGGTGCAAACACCAAAGCACGTATACCTCATCATGGGTGAGGTTAGTGCTCTCGTGTTTGCCCATCAAGACGTGGGCAAAGAACTTATAAGCCCCCAACAACGCTAAGTCGGTGATTGCCGAGGCCTGAAACCGAGAAGTACCTCGTCCGCCTATGATACTCGTCCAAAATTACGTCGGGCCAAATTCGCGTGGCCGCTTGTCCCACACCTCTTGGCAATTAAACCCGAGCACCACTTGGAGCACCTCTTGGGTGATTCGATTCTTGCTTCCTCCAAACTGAACGGTGAATTCCGTGGCCACGCGGCCCCGGTAGGTAGTGAAAAACTCAAGCATGAGCTCTTGGTAGGCCGATGCTTGGAGGGATGCGAATTGGTGACTGCTCAAGTCATCGACGTATTTGAGCATCCGAGCCCCAAATCCCTGGTAGTCCCCGTTTTCCATCTACTCATTGAAAATCTCGAGGTTGACGAAGCGCGGAATGGTGAAGTTCCGTAGGGAAAGGTTTTAGAAAAGTTCCCCCTCATCTTCCAAATAAATGGGGAAGGGGGCGCCATAGGTGTCGACGATGTTGGGATAGGGGAGATCGTCATCAAAATAGTCAGCCATGGGAGTTTTTTGAAAGTGAACGTGGAGAAAACAAGGGTTGTGTCTAAAGGTTTCGGGAATTGAAAAGAACGGATACAACGTGAGAAAGAGGGAATTTTAGTCAAAAAGGTTCATTGAGGCATTTCATCGAGCACTTGGTGAGCATAGGTTTTGAATAAGTAATTCGAAGAAAATATGAAACCCAAGCTCCCCCAAACTCAATCAATCATCAAATTAATGTTTCAAGAATGCGGTTCTAACGAATTACCTCAATGAATGGGTTCGTAATTAGAATCCAAACCCAAATTGCAACCCTAAACTCTTTTGTGTCGAAAATGGAGGAAATGAAGAAAGCTGCTAGGATTTCCCCACAATTAAGTGAAATTAGTAAGATGGTCGCTGAAAAAGGTTGAGTTGGTTCTTGTCTTGGTCGATCGACTATGTTTCTCTCTCTTTTTATTTATTTATTTCCCTCCTCTCTTTCGTCTTTTTTTTTCTCTCACCGACTGGTATGTTGTGTTTGTGTGGTAAATCGACTGCCTTTATAAAAGTTTTGTTGGGTCCGCATCAGTGGGGCAGTCGATCGAGTGCTTTACAGTCGATCGACTGAGGGTCTATTGATCGACTGCTCCTTGCAAAGCCCCAAAGCTACTATCCTTTAGTCGATTCACCATGTATCAGTCGATCAGGCAGTCGATTATCATCAGTCGATCTGCTGCGGGCCAGTCAATCGACTACTCCTTGCAAAATTTGGGAGCTACTGTTCTTCATTCGATTCGGCCCATATACTAGTCGATCTGGCAGTCGACCGACTGCAAACTTGTCGATCGACTGGTGTGCAGTCGATCGACTGCAATGCTGCAGCTAATTTCGCATTTTTGATCTCTTTCTTTCCCAAACCTCCATGATTGCACCTACATAAACCCAAAAACATTAGTTAACGCAAATAAAGAAAGGATATACACAAAATCAAAAGAAAAATAAGAAAAGGTTAGAGAATCATGGGTTGCCTCCCATGCAGCGCGTTTGTTTAAAGTCGATCGCTCGACTATCCTTCATTGATTAAGACTCCATCGGGGGTAAATCTCCCAAGTTCTTCTCCTCCACGATCACGAACTCGAGACCCTTGGGTTGCAACAATTCGTGTCGGTAAGGCTTGACTCATGCGCCATTCAGTTGGAACCATTCATCTGTCTTGGGGTTGATCAACGTACGACTCCAAATGTGGGTATCTTCTTAATCTTATTCGGTCCGCTCCATTTGGACATAGGTTTCCCAAGAAACATGGCGAGGCGAGTATTGTATAGGAGCACTTGCATTCCTTCCTCCAACTCCTTGGGCACTAGCTTCTTGTCATGGAGGAGCTTCATCTTTTCCTTGTACATTCGGGCACTATAGAAGGCTTCATTTCCTTAACTCATCAAGCTCCTCAATTTGTAGCTTTCGCTCATCGCCGACTTGCTTCAAATCGTAGTTACACGCCTGGATAGCCCACCAAGCTCTATGCTCCATTTCAACCAGTAGATGGCATGACATCTTGTACACGCGGCGATAGGGGATCATCCCAAGAACCGTCTTGTGGGCCGTGTGGACGGCCAACAAAGCATCCACAAGCTGCGTTGACCAATCTTTCTGGTTCGGTTGCACGGTCTTCTCGAGAATGTTCTTGATTTGGTGTTTGCTCATCTCGACTTGCCCGGCCGTTTGTGGATGGTACGGAGTGGACACCTTGTGCACGACCCAATAGTTCTTCAACACCCGTTCTAGTAGCTTGTTATCGAATTTCTTGCCGCCATCACTAATAATCGCCCTCGGAACTTCAAATCAACTAAAGATGTTGCTCCGAATAAACTTCACCACGGTATCGCCATCATTCCTCCTCATCGGAATCGCCTCTATCCATTTAAACACATAATCCACCGTGACCAAGATTTACTCGAACTCGTGAGACTTCGGAAAGGGGCCCATGAAGTTGATCCCCCATACGTCGAATATCTCGATGGCCAGGTTGTACGTCATTGGTATCTCACTCCTCTTGACTTCCCGTTCTTTAGCATCGATCGCACGTCCTGCACTGTTCATGGGCGTCCTTGAAAAGAGTGGGCCAATAAAAGCCCAATTGAAGGACCTTGTAAGCTGTCTTTTGGCCGCCGAAATGCCCCCCAACTAAGTGATCGTGGCATTTTTTCAAAACTTGCGCCTTTTCCTCGTCCGGAATGCATCGCCTCAACATACCATCTTTCCCAATCTTGTACATATGAGGGTCATCCCAATAATACCCTCGGCATGTGGCAAGGAACCTACTCTTCTCGTGATGAGACAAGTCCGGGTGGAGCACCTCAATAGCGAGGTAATTAGCAAGTCGGCATACCAAGGCGTGACGGAAACACCAAATAAATTCTCGTGCAGGAAATTTTCTCCAATGAGCTTCCTCTCCCCATTTCTGACCTCCAAACAAGAAAGATGGTCGGTGACAACATTCTAGCACCCCTTCCTATCTTTGATCTCCACATCAAACTCTTGAAGTAAGAGGATCCACCGGATTATCCTCGGCTTTGCTTGAGGTTTGTTGAAAAGACATCTCAATGCCGCATGATTACAATGTATGATAACCCGTGAACCAATGATGTAGACGCGAAACTTCTCAAGCGAGTAAACCACGACAAGGAGTTCCTTGTCGGTAGTTATGTAGTTCTTTTGGGCGTCATTGAGCATGAGGCTTGCGTAGTAGACGACGCAAAGAAGCTTGTCCATGCGTTTCCCCAAGACATCTCCCACAGCTTCATTCGATGCATCGCACATTATTTCGAATGGGAGAGACCAATCTGGGGCCACAACCATGGGAGCTGAGGTTAAACTTTCCTTTAACAAATTAAACGCTGAAAGACAAGCATCATCAAACACGAGTGGAACATCGGCGCTAAGCAAATGGCACTAAGGGCGGCTAAGTTTTAAGAAGTCCTTAATGTACCGCCTATAAAATCCCGCATGGCCGAGAAAGCTTCGAACTCCCTTCACGTTGATCGGTGGTGGGAGCTTCTCGATTACGTTGATCTTTGCCTTATCAACTTCGATCCCCTTGGATGACACCACATGCCCCAAAACTAGCCCACTTCTCACCATGAAGTGGCTCTTCTCCCAACTCAATGTGAGGTTGCTCTCGACACATCTCTCCAAAACACGTGTCAAGTGGTCTAGACACTCATTGAATGTGGAGCCGTAGATGGAAAAGTCATCCATAAAAACCTCCATATACTTGTAGATCATATAAGAGAAAATCGAAATCATGCACCTTTGAAAAGTGGCGGGTGCATTGCACAACCCAAAATGCATGCGTCGGAAAGCGTACATGCCAAAGAGACAAGTGAACGTTGTTTTGGATTGATCCTCTAGTGATATGGAAATTTGGTAATATCTGAATAACCCATCAAGAAAATAATAAGAGTGATGACCTGCGAGCTTATCCAACATTTGGTCGATGAACGGAGGTGGGAAATGATCCTTCTTGGTGGAGGCATTAAGCTTACGGGAATCGATGTACATCCGCCACCCGGTGGTTGCGCGAGTCGGCACGAGCTCTCCATGGTCATTCTCGATGATAGTAATTACACTCTTTTTCGGCACCATGTGGACCGGACTCACCCACTCACTATCTCCAATTGGAAAAATTAGGCCCTCGACTATAAGTTTTAAGATGTCGCCCTTCACTAACTCCATTAATTTGGGTTTAATCGAAGTTGGCACTCTCCCGATGGTTTTGCCCCATCTTCAAGAGCAATTCGATGCATACACGTGGAGGGGATTATCCCCTTAATATCACTAAGGCTCCACCCTATCGCCTTCTTGTTCTTCTTCAATACTTCAACCAATCATGCCTCATCACTCGCGGAAAGCTCGACAAAGATAATCACGGGTTTTGATTCCCCATCTTCCAGATAAACGTACTTGAGATGGCTCAGAAGGGTCTTGAGCTCCGATTTCAGTGTAAAGGCTGGTTCCACTCTTGATATCTCAAATATCCCCATCACCCCTGACAAACGAGAAATTACACGCTAATTGACGGTTTAATTCCGGTGATTTTATGTGCTTAATAATATCATATATGCTTATTTCTCGTATAATTGTTATTATGAGCAATCAAGCACCAATCGTATATTTCTTCTCTATTTTTTAGTATTTGGTGCTATATTTATCGAAGGATGTCTCTCAAGGAAGTAGAAAAACGAGGATTGACGAATCGAGGAGAGAAAACTCAAGATTTAGGATGATGCGTCGATGCCAAGGATGGACCGCGTTAGTCGACGTGATGTGCGGTTGATGCCGAAGGCTGGCTCGCGTCAGTCGACGTTACGTCGACGCTCTGTCGACGTCATGCTCTGAAGCATCGACGTCGACACACGCTGGACGATGCACACTGGACAACGCAGGCAGGAGATTCGCGTCGACGCCGAAGGCTGGCTCGCGTCAGTCGACGCTCCGTCGACGCCGACTCGGCAGAGTTATTTTAGGACGAGTCTTGGGCGGCAAGAAAGAGGAGTTCTATATAAACCCCGACCCTATTTCATCCCAGAGGCACAATATAACATATCCTAGGGTTCTAAGGAGGTCCAGGGAAGTTCCAACTCGTCCCAAGTCATCAAAACACAAGGGAACTTGAAGATTGATGTCCCAAGACGCAAGATTCAAGTCCAACACACCGTCTCTCCTATTTTATCAAGGATTATGTTTGTTTATCTAAACCTTTTCTTTTATTTTATTAACTCCATGAGTGAGTAAACTTATTATCTAGTTCTAGGGATATTGAAACCCTCGTAAAACTATGTTTAATTGATTTATGCAATATTGTTCTTCGTTCGTCATATGCGATTGTTTGTGTTGTTCTATTTTCAATGTATGATTGCTTAATTCTTAATTTGGCTTGATCACCTAGATTAGGGATTGGTTATCTAGTTCTAGAAATAGGACTGCTTCCCGTGTAATTGTCGTAATTACTATTTCTCTGAAGCAACTAATGATTGTAAATCGTTAGGGACAACACAGCATAGGTTGAATGAACCGAGCTTATGCGTTTGTTACCTAGATTAATCTATTTACCTAATTGTTAATGCTGTTGTTGGGTTGAACCAAGAGAGCTTATTCTAGGTTATTCAATAATTAGATTCAATTAAAGAGCTTATTTTAATTGAGTACACAGTAAGGGTAAATTCGAGTAGCAGAGCTTATTGCTACTTAGGATTTTTAATCGCATGTGATGAATGGATTACGAAGTTGTGGTTGGTTAAATGAGTGAATCGAGGGTGGAAACTGAACTAGAACTAGGCCTTTATTATTATTGAATTCTTCGTTAATTGTTCTCTTACTAGTTTAATTGCTTGTTTATTTTATTAGTTGAATTAATTCATGAATCCTTACCCCAATCATTTATTTAAATAAATACGAATCATCACAATCTAACCACACTCCTCGTGGGATCGACCCTTACTTATCGCTACTACTAGTTGGTAGAGAGAAGCTGAGGAAAAATAAATATTTAATTTGACGCTTGACGACGGGCGGTCAAATTTTGGCGCCGTTGCCGGGGAGTGACGCGTAAAAATTGTGATTTTTTGTATTTTAATATTTTATTTTATTTTTAATTTTGATTCTGTTTAAACGAGTTGAACTCTTGTTGGGTGTTTTCTCAGGTGAATGAACTTGAGATCGTCTGGGAAGAAGAATTTGCATTATTATCCGAAAATCAACAAGAGAGGCCGTGAGTTAAAGAAGAAGAAGGAGTTTTCAAACTGGGAGCATGTATTACTCAATTACATATCCGAGGATTCTTCGAGCGAAAGCGAAGAACGAGAAAGCGAGACTATGGCTGCTCAAGAACGTTGAAGGAGTTGGCAAATCCCGACCTTCCTCAACAACCATTGTGCATCACCTTTCCAACGGTGAACGATGCTACATTTGAGCTACGGTCTGGATTAATCCATCACCTACCTTTATTCCATGGACTCACTGGCGATGATCCGCACAAACACTTGAAAGAGTTCCATGTCATATGCACAAGCATGAAACCCGCTGGAGTCACGGACGAGCAAATCAAGCTAAGGGCATTCCCCTTTTCATTAAAAGACCTAGCCAAAGATTGGCTTTACTACCTACCTTCGGGATCCATCCCTACGTGGTGGGCTATGGAGAAAACATTCTTGCAGAGGTACTTTCCCGCATCACGAGTGGCAAATCTTCGAAAAGACATTTGCTCGGCTAGGCAGGGTCAAGGAGAAACGTTGCATGAGTACTGGGAACGATTCAAGAGGCTTGTTGCGAGTTGCCCTCAACACCAAATGGGCGAGCAACTTTTGATCCAATACTTCTATGAGGGATTGAGTCTCATTGATCGAAACATGATTGATGCTGTTAGTGGAGGCACCTTGATGGACAAGACACCGACGGCAGCAAAGGAACTGATATCAAACATGGCGGCCAATTCCCAACAATTCGGCAACCGAGATCCTTCATTGAAATCGGTAAACGAGATGGGTAATGATTCATTGCAGGACCATTTAATTGAATTGAAGGCCATGATAAGTGCGGGAGGAGCTCCAAAGACTCGACCATGCGCTTTTTGCGAAACTGTGGAGCACGTTACTGAAGAATGCCCACACTTTTACTCAGCATGCGAGGCGCACGTGAATGCGTTAGGAACCGGGAATGGGCAAGGAAGAAAGTACGATTTGTACCCCAACACCTTCAATATGAGATGGGGCGACCACCCTGGTTTTAGATGGAGGGATCAACAAGGAAATATATAGCAAGAAAAAATACCTGGAAATCAAGATCAAGGACCCCCTCAAACTCAACAAAGGGGGCAAAACTTTCCTAACCAATACCAAACTCGACAACAAGGGGGAGACTCATCACTGGCAGAGATGGTAAAATTAATGGCAYCAAGTTCCGCTCAATTTCAACAAGACACCGCCAAATTTCAACAAGAGACCAAGGCATCCATAAAAAACTTGGAGATGCAAATGAGTCAAATGGCTGTYCACATAACGCAACTGGAAGCGCAAGGCAGCGGCCGACTGCCACCTCAAACCGAGGTAAATCCGAGGAATGTGAGCGCCATAACAACGCGAAGTGGCAAGAAGGTGGAAGGGCCGGCTAACCCAGTGTTAGAGCCGGACAATGAAGACAAAACGGAGGAAGAAAACTCGGTGCCAAAAGATGCTGAAAAAGGTAATTCTAAACCTTCTAATTTTAATAACCCCGTTGTTTCTTCCCTCAGGACCGAGCCACTTCCATTTCCATCAAGAATCAAATGCCAAGCTAAGGAAGACACAGAGAGGCAAATACGAGACGTTTTCAAGAAGGTGGAGATCACTATTCCACTTGCCGACGCGATCAAGCAAATTCCTCGTTACGCCAAATTCCTCAAGGACTTATGCACCAACAAGAGGAGGTTAAAGAGGGATGAAAAGGTCCTAATGGGAGCAAACGTGTCACCGTATTCCAAAGGATCTTGCCACAAAAGCGGAATGACCCGGGCATGTTTTTCATTCCATGCACGATTGGAGACATGCGAGTCGAGCGAGCCATGCTGGATTTGGGGGCATCAATAAATGTTATGCCACGCACTATTTTCGACTGTTTGAAAGTGGGACCATTGAAGAAAACTGGGGTGGTAATCCAACTTGCCGACCGAAGCACTGCCTACCCTGATGGTGTTATTGAAGACGCCCTCGTAAAGGTGGATGAGTTGACCTTTCCAGCCGATTTCTATGTGTTGAGCATGAATGAGTCTGCATCGAAATCGCCACCTATCTTGTTGGGGCGACCATTCTTGAAAACTGCTCAGACAAAGATCGATGTCACTCGAGGCACCCTAACAATGGAATTTGACGGTCACATTTGTCAATTCAATATTTTTGATGCTATGAGATTTRCTGARTGCGATAACTCTATTTTTGCACTTGATTGTTTTGACTCTCTAGCGCAGGAATTTCTCGAAATGCATGAACAAGATGAGCTCGAGACGACGATCACACYYAGTTTGGGGGAGGACTCYTTGTTTTTGAGTTACCCTRTAACTGAACCAAKTTGGGAGGACGACATACGAGAGACAGTGTCAGCCTTGCGCGCACTTAAMGCGAAACCGAGAGAAGAGGACGTGAATTTCATCAAACTTCCRGACTCACATGAGAAAGCRGTTCCATCCATAGTCAAGGCACCAGAGCTCGAACTCAAGACCCTACCGGAACACTTAAAGTATATTTTCTTGGGCGATAACGAAACACTGCCTGTGATCATTTCATCTCGCTTGGACAACCTCRAAGAGGCATCACTGCGACAAGTACTCATGGATAACAAGCAAGCAATCGGGTGGACCATAGCGYATTTGCGAGGGATAYGTCCTTCRATGTGTATGCACRGAATTTTACTCGAAGAGAATGCTGTACCATCTAGGGAACCTCAAAGARGACTGAATCCACCAATGATGYAAGTGGTAAAAAAGGAGATTCTAAAACTGCTTGATGTTGGGGTGATTTACCCCATTTCTGACAGTCGGTGGGTGAGTCCGACTCAAGTCGTTCCAAAAAAGTCGGGGGTAACGGTGGTCAAAAATCAAGAAGGCGAACTGGTTCCAACAAGGGTGCAAACGGGCTGGCGAGTTTGTATTGATTATCGTAAGCTAAACACCATGACTCGCAAGGACCATRTTCCTCTTCCATTTCTTGATCAAATGATTGAYAGGTTGGCGGGCCACTCATACTATTGTTTTTTGGATGGCTACTCGGGATATTTTCAAATTCCTATAGCACCCGAGGATCAAGAGAAGACTASCTTCACGTGCCCCTTCGGCACGTTTGCCTATCGCCGCATGCCATTTAGACTATGCAATGCACCGGCCACATTCCAACGATGTATGGTAAGTATCTTTTCGGAATACGTTGGCGAGATTATAGAGGTCTTTATGGATGACTTTAGCGTTTATGGCAATTCTTTCGAGGTATGTCTTGAGAACTTATCTTTGATTTTAAAACGTTGTGTCGACACTAACCTTGTGTTGAATTGGGAAAAATGTCATTTTATGGTGGAACAAGGTATAGTTTTAGGACACATTTTTTCGTTTAAGGGAATAGAAGTCGATAAATCTAAGATTGATACCATAGCTGCGTTGCCTTACCCCGCCAACGTGCGGGAAGTCCGTTCTTTTCTTGGCCATGCAGGATTTTATAGGAGATTTATCAAGGACTTTTCGAAGATCGCTTCACCCCTTTGTAGGCTCTTGCAAAAAGATGTGGAATTTGAGGTCGATGACAACTGCAAGAAGGCTTTTGACACACTGAAGGAACGGCTGACCACTTCTCCAGTTATCCAAGCACCGAGGTGGGACCTACCTTTTGAGATCATGTGCGATGCGAGCGACTATGCTGTGGGAGCCGTGCTAGGGCAGAGGGTCGATAAAGCTACCCATGTGATCTATTATGCTTCGAGGACCTTGAATCCTGCCCAAGAAAATTATACTACCACGGAGAAGGAGCTTCTAGCTGTTGTGTTTGCTCTCGAGAAGTTCCGTTCGTACATCATTGGATCAAAGGTGGTGATTTTTAGTGATCACGCAGCCCTACYACATCTACTTACAAAGAAGGAGACAAAGCCACGACTCATARGGTGGATTTTACTACTCCAAGAATTCGATTTGGAGATCAAGGATAAAAAGGGAGCCGAGAACACCGTGGCCGACCACCTTAGTAGACTAGTGCATGAGGGGAACGAGCTACAACTTGATGAGAGGTTTCCGGACGAGCAACTACTTGCAGTTGAACACGTGGATCCATGGTATGCTGACTTGGTAAATTTTCTTGTTGCTCGTGTGTTTCCAACAGGGCTAACAAAAGCAAGGAGGGACAAATTGAGGAGCGATGCGAAATATTATGTGTGGGACGACCCATACCTTTGGAAGCATTGTGCTGATCAAGTCATTCGAAGGTGC
>BMAC01000061.1:2258375-2268995 GCA_014905375.1 Phtheirospermum japonicum | reverse complement strand
AACTATGAGAATTGGAGGAAATCCGGAACGAAGCGTTTGAAAACTCGCTAATCTATAAAGAAAAGACGAAAGCATTTCATGACTTGAAGATTTCAAGGAAGGAATTCGTAGTGGGCGAGAAAGTGCTACTTTTTCATTCTCGCCTTAAGCTATTTCCCGGTAAGTTGCGTTCAAGGTGGGTTGGACCGTTTGTTATCACCCACGTATTCCCGCATGGTGCGGTAGAGATTTTTAGCCCAAAAATGAACAAGACGTTCAAGGTGAATGGACACCAACTCAAACCGTATTATGAAGGGTTTCACTCTGTTGATGAGGAACGAATGGAGTTGGAAGCACCGCCTTTGACGTAATCATGGGAATAAGTCGAGCCAACGACTTTAAACAAAAGCGCTTGTTGGGAGGCAACCCAACGTTTACTTGTTTTCTTTTCTATTTTTTTCTTTTTTTCTATTTTTTTTTGCAGCATGGGAGGCGATGTCTTGTTTTGGATGTGTGGGCCACTTTTTCAAAGGACCGAGCATCATGTTCAATAGGACCGAGACCCTCGACACTTCCCCGGGTGATTTCTTCTCCTACTCTTTCCCCATGATATTATGATGTGCTTAATCTTGTTTTGCATTCGCTTGAGGACAAGCAATGTTTAAGTTTGGGGGAGTGAGTGAGTTATTGTGGTTATATTGAGGATTTTTGTACTAAAAATTTGATAAATTTTAACAATTTTTGTGATAAACACCGAAGGATTAAAAGGAAAAGATTAAGAGTACTTGTTTGAATTGCCTGGATGAACTACGTTTCGGTTAAAATCTTTAGTCGTCATTTGATTTAAAGGTCAAAGGTACGCATGTTAGTGTTTTTATGATTCATATGTGGGGCGTCAATTCTAGATTATTGCGTTATTAATATGTACTTGTGGTTGCCGTACTTAATATGAGTTTGTGTGGGGCCTTGAAGTTGGCGGTTGCGTGATGATATCTCGTTAGTAGAAACAGAAGTCAAATAAAGTCCGGTTGGGGTATGCAGGCATGGTGAAAGTAGAAAATTGAAAAATCAAAAGGAATTGAGGTGCCGAAACAGCTGCCTATCTGTATTTATCAAGTGTATTCGCTTACAAATTCCAAAGAGCGAAGTCCAACGAAGATGCTAGTAGCTCAACAATTCATGCACACGCTCAAAGGCGCATCACACCATCAAATTCTCAAAACATGGCGGAGGTGAACTCAATAATCACACACCCAATCAAGATAATCCTCCTACCCAGTGCCTTATCATCATTATGAAGTCAAGGACGGTAGTGCGGAGCTGCGGGCCTCAATTGAAAAAATAAATAAATAAATGGGAGAGAACGAGATATTTGATCAATTCCAACGACTGATAGAGCCAAACCATTGAGTGGCAAGGGGGCACCATAGTACATTGACGTGACGTCCATAAGAAGGGGTTGCCAAGCTACTGGGATCACTTAGGCCAATACATGACACGTCTAAGATCTCTAAAATATAGTGGTGTCTAGAGTCCGAATAATTCACTTGGGTAATTTGAGTGAGTTGCTTATATTATGGTTGTCCTTTGCTTTAATTCTTCATATTGCTTGAGGGCAAGCAAGGTTTAAGTCTGGGGGATTTGACAAACGAGAAATTACACGCTAATTGACGGTTTAATTCCGGTGATTTTATGTGCTTAATAATATCATATATGCTTATTTCTCGTATAATTGTTATTATGAGCAATCAAGCACCAATCGTATATTTCTTCTCTATTTTGCAGTATCTGGTGCTATATTTATCGAAGGATGTCTCTCAAGGAAGTAGAGAAATGAGGATTGACGAATCGAGGAGAGAAAACTCAAGATTTAGGATGATGCGTCGATGCCAAGGATGGACCGCGTTAGTCGACGTGATGTGCGGTTGATGCCGAAGGCTGGCTCGCGTCAGTCGACGTTACGTCGACGCTCTGTCGACGTCATGCTCTGAAGCATCGACGTCGACACACGCTGGACGATGCACACTGGACAACGCAGGCAGGAGATTCGCGTCGACGCCGAAGGCTGGCTCGCGTCAGTCGACGCTCCGTCGACGCCGACTCGGCAGAGTTATTTTAGGACGAGTCTTGGGCGGCAAGAAAGAGGAGTTCTATATAAACCCCYASCCTATTTCYTCCCAGAGGCASAATATAACATATCCTAGGGTTCTAAGGAGGTCCAGYGAAGRTCCAACTCGTCCCAAGTCATCAAAACGCAAGGGAACTTGAAGATTGACGTCCCAAGARGCAAGATTCAAGTCCAACACARCGTCTCTCCTATTTTATCAAGGATTATGTTTMTTTATCTAAACCTTTTCTTTTATTTTATTAACTCCATGAGTGAGTAAACTTATTATCTAGTTCTAGGGATGTTGAAACCCTCGTGAAACTATGTTTAATTGATTTATGCAATATTGTTCTTCGTTCGTCATATGCGATTGTTTGTGTTGTTCTATTTTCAATYTATGATTGCTTAATTCTTAATTTGGCTTGATCACCTAGATTAGGGATTGGTTATCTAMTMCTAGAAATAGGACTGCTTCCCGTGTAATTGTCGTAATTACTATTTCTCTGAAGCAACTAATGATTGTAAATCGTTAGGGACAACACAGCATAGGTTGAATGAACCGAGCTTATGCGTTTGTTACCTAGATTAATCTATTTACCTAATTGTTAATGCTGTTGTTGGGTTGAACCWAGAGAGCTTATTCTAGGTTATTCAATAATTAGATTCAATTAAAGAGCTTATTTTAATTGAGTACACAGTAAGGGTAAATTCGAGTAGCAGAGCTTATTGCTACTTAGGATTTTTAATCGCATGTGATGAATGGATTACGAAGTTGTGGTTGGTTAAATGAGTGAATCGAGGGTGGAAACTGAACTAGAACTAGGCCTTTATTATTATTGAATTCTTCGTTAATTGTTCTCTTGCTAGTTTAATTGCTTGTTTATTTTATTAGTTGAATTAATTCATAAATCCTTACCCCAATCATTTATTTAAATAAATACGAATCATCACAATCTAACCACACTCCTCGTGGGATCGACCCTTACTTATCGCTACTACTAGTTGGTAGAGAGAAGCTGAGGAAAAATAAATATTTAATTTGATGCTTGACGACGGGCGGTCAACCCCCTCCGATTGAAACGTTAACCACTCGTCGTCCTTGATGACCTCATCCACAACTTCCCCATAGGCCTCCTCAACCACTTATTCTATTGGATCTATCATTGATTTGCATGTTTTTGTACATGTTTTTTGTTACCTTTTCCTGTCGTGTTTGCATGTTTTTTGCTTGTATTTATGGGTATTAGGAGTCGATTAGGCCTATTTTTCTAGATTTAGGTTTTTGTAGCATTTGCGCGGTTTTTATTATGTTTTCGTAGTTTTTCACTTGTTCTTGTATTTTTGGCCGTAGAATGATCAAGCAGGACCCGCGCATGCTTAGGGCATTCCATTCGACTGGCTATTGAATGGATGATTAACATGAATTTGTCTTGATCTTAGTTAGTTTTTCTTAATGTTTTCGGTGAAAGTTGGATAGATTGAGCACATTTTCGTATTTTCTTATCTCCAACTTCTTTAATCATATTTTAATTATAATTAATTAATTTTATGTTTATTTTAGGTATTTTAGTCTTGACTTAGTCAAGGATGGGCAAACGAGTAGAGTTTCAGCAAAAATGGGCCGCGATTTGAAGAATTAGAAGCTGCCGACTTTCTATAACGGTTATTCCATCTGCAACCGTTGTAGTAGCCTCCAGACCAAGCCTGCCAACAGCTGCCCGCGTCGGCCGGTTTACGTCGGTTGACGCAAGAACGGATGTCGATAGACGCACCTGCCCACAAAACTCTCTGTAGCGTCGACCAGTTCGCGTCGGTCGACGCAGGAACCGACGTCAATCGACGCTAAACATGCTGAAACGCATTTTTTATGTTTTCTTGCTGCCCAAGACTTCCCACAACTATAAATACCCTATGTATTTCGGATTCTTAGATACATTATCATATTCCTAGGGTTTCTAAGGCCTCTTAGGGGCTGACAGCCCCAACGAGTGCCGTTTATTTTCTTAGTTACTTTTCAAACTGATTAGTTTTAAATCTCTACCTTTTAGAATAGTTAAATTAGCTTTAGATAGTTTAGATTCGAGATTTCTACAATAAAACGCTGCGTTTCGTCTTAGTTTAATAGTAAGTAATCATTCTCTTCGCCTTTTAATTTAGTTGCATGTTTTCAATTAGATTAATTAATTATTGCTTCCATGACGAAACGTGATTATGATTTTGTTGGGTTTATTATGTTGATTGTTTTTGGATAGATCTTATGGGTTTAGAGCTTAGATTCATTGTGAACCATCAATTGGGTCTTTCCAAGCGATCGTGGAGACGAATCAAATCTCTAGAACCCTAGTTTTCTTAAATTATTTTATAAATCTTTTAATTAATAATAATTTCTAGATTCAATAGTTCTTAGTTAAATTAATCCTAGGTTTTAGATAATTAATTATTAGTTTAAATAATTTCTATTTTTAATTAATTAGGTCCTATCTTAGAAAGTCTTTAGTTTAATTAGTTTAATTAATTTTAGTTCTTAAAACTCCCAAAGAAATTTGCGACCGTGTGTTATTTTTATTTAATCTCTTATTCGTGAAACGCAAACATGAAACGAACTCCCGAATCAGCTTTCCTCGAGAGATCGACTTGAGTCAACTTATCAACCTACAAGCGATCCCGTACTCTTGCGGGTGAGCTTTTTAAAATTGAAAAATTTAATAGAAGTAGGTACAAAAAGTTCGAATCAAATTTTGGCGCCGTTGCCGGGGAAAGCTAAGTAGGTTGTGAATTTTGTGTTTGCCCTTCGTGATCTATTTTTATATTTATTTGCTGAGTTTATCTTTAATATTTTATTTTATTTTGAATTTTTCTTTTCGTTTATCTGGTACGTTTATTCTTGTGCGTTGAGTGTTGTGTATGCAAGGTACATCCCTTGAAGACTCGATTTAACGTCCAAAAAAGAATTAAATTAAAAAAAATTCTAAAATTTAAAAAAATAAAATAAAATAAAATAAAAATTAGTTTTTATTAAATTTTCGAAAAATAAAAAAAAATAAAAAAAACTAAAAAAAAGATGTCGAGAAGTCGAGGATATCAATCGGCAGTCGAATGATGGTATGACAATCCATTCGATTTTCCTGTTCCTGGACCGGCCATTCCGATAAGCCCTGCAATGAGGAATTATGCTATTGATGATCTTTACTGCAAGCAACTGCCGGAATTTAGTGGGCATCCGAGCGAGGATCCGGTGAAGTTTATCCAAGAATACGAAGACGTCACCCGGACTTTTCCTCTTCTAGGCGTTACAAGAGAACAAATTAGGAGGCGGCACTTTTTGTGGCAACTAACTGGTAAAGCACAACAATGGTTGGTACATTTGGAGTCCGATTCCTTGCCAACGTGGGAAGACGTATACGAATGTTTGATGGAGAAATTCTACACACCTAGATGGCACCAACACTATTCGAGCCTTGAATGTAGCCGTTGCGGAGCACTTGGGCATTGGGTGACTGAATGCCAAGTTACGTTTACCGAAGAGCCACTGGGGGATGATATTGCCATTCGGATCAATACGAACAACTAGTCTTATGCTTCTTACAACCAACTTCCATACTATCCTAACTGTGAAGAATATGAGCAAGATGATCAAATCTTAGCACGACAAGAGGTTTAAGACGCTTAGGCCATTTGTCAAGAAGACGACATGGAGCAATTAACGGAAGATGATTTCTCTAAGATTGCGGAGTATTTAGAGAGGTCGAGTGCTCGAATAATAGCTTCTTTGGAGGAATCGTCAAACGTGGAGGATGAGGTACCAATTCTTGATGTTGTGGAGCCCCTTTTAGAGTTTTGCATGGAAGAAGACGACGTTGTGCTGACTTTAGAGAATGTGATTGTTGAGCCTCACATCATGCCATTGACAGTTCCGGTGGATTTTGAGAATTTAAGTTTATTTGGGGATGATGTAGAGAATGAGCCAATTTTAGAAGATAAATTTACTCCTCTTGTGCTGGATGATTTAGACGTCGAGGACAACGATGAATTTTTAAACCGAGCAGCGTTAATTTTGGGGATAGATTTGAACAACATTGCTGAGGACGATATAAATTTTGATGAACTTTTGGAGAAGAATGCGATGATCGAGCCTCTTACCGAGCCACCCGAGGCGTTGTTCAAATTTCAGACTGAGATGGTGGTTGAGGTAATCGAGGAGGATGCGAAGGCCGAGTCTATTTCTGAGCCACTTGATGCTTTGAACGATTTGGATATGGAGATGGTGGATGATATAGTTGAGGAAATTTCAAAACCCCTGAGCCCAAATTTAGCTTCTAATATTTTTCAAAACATTGAAGGGGATTTTGACAAAATGAAGGAGAATGGATTGGAGGATAAACTCTTATGTTCGACCGATTTCCTCATGTTTCTAGAAGTTGTGGATCACCATGTGCCCAACTTAGTTGTTGATATGTTCATGGTGATTGATTATTCGCTTTTTAGACCCCCGAAGAGAGTTAATATTTTTATTCTACAAATTGCTTACCATGTGCGCCTTGGAGGAATAAATTGCCGATGCTTGCTGTTGGAGAACACTAAGGCGTGGCACGATCGTCACCTTTTCTTAGATCCGGGATAACATCGTTCGTAGAAGGCGTCGAGCTTTCGACGTTAAACAAGCGCTTCTTGGGAGTCAACCCAAGTATTAGTTTTCTTTTCTTTTTCCTTAAAGTTTTACTAGTTAGTTTTTTTTTGTTCGTTTGTCTTTCTAGGTATTTATTCAAGACATTTTCGATCACGAGTTCGAGACAAAGGATTATTGAACGAATGCCTTTTTGGAGTTGCTCGCCAATTTTTCAGGGATTTTCTCTTATTCCCTATCTCCCTTGCTTTTCTTTTCTTTTACTTATGGCAATTAGGAGCTTGCCTCGTTTTTAAAGGGGGGGATGGTTGAGTGTGAATTATAGTTGAAATTTGTGCATTTCTTTTACGTGATTGATCACTATTTTTGCGCTGAATTGTGTTTATATGGCATGCCTGTCAAAGTTAGCTAAGTATGATTTGAGGTTCTAGTCTTTTGAGCGTGCATAAGTGCATAAATTTTTCAAAATTTATTATTTATATTGTAAAATGGTATTTGGATGCAATTGATTTCGCAAAACCTTAAAAGCAGCGTAAATTCAAAAAAAATTCATGCAAAAAGCCTGTGAGTAGCCTGAGTGTTTATCATCACTGCATGTACTTGAATGAGTTTTGATTTGAGATCTCTTTGAAACCGCTGTGTGTAGTTGACTTTGAACATGACGTTAAGGCACAAATAAAACCCTATTCTTGCCATATCCATATATTATTAGCCACGATAAATCTCGAATGAGCCAACCATAGCCAAATAATCCATTTCCATTAGCCATGAGTGATTTTTGAGCCGACTCCTGCAACCATTAAAAGCGTGGGTGGGAGGAGTTTGTTATTTTTATTGTTTAGTTGAATTTCAGAAATTTGCCAAGGGATTTATGATTTTGTAATATTATTGGGGACCACCATCCTTCAAGAAAAAAAAAGAAAAAAAAAAGAAAAGATCCCATAAAAATAAAAAAGGGACAAAATTAAAAAGAAGAGAAAAAAAAAGGGATGGTGAGTCTAGTTGAATTGTGTTAATCATTGCCTACGCGCTAATGAAGGCTTGTGTTTTATTGTTTATTTTATTATGAAGCCTAAAGTTTAGAGGCAAAAGATTTGTGTAAATGTAGAGAAGCATATTATAAGCTTCTATATTGTTTAAGTGGTTCGAGCAAAAAGTTGGTTTACGGTTTACGAGTTGAGAACTAGCCTAAGTTAAAGGCTACGTTATGAGAGTTAAGTGAGGTTTTCTTTTGAACGAGGTGAAGCAACTTGCTTCGAGATTAAATTAGGCTGAGTGAGTTATTGATCACGTTAGATCGTGAGTTAGCCACACGACTTATATATTCCATACCTGTCGAAAGAGCCTTACATTACAACCCGAAAAGACCTTTTTTTGATTCTTAGTTCGACAACACACTTAATTTGCAATTGACAAGAGATTGATTTTCCGTGCTTATTTATTGTGCTTGCATTTGTATGACTTGAGTGTGTACACGTCCTATGCAGCAATGCTTGAGTGCTTTGAGCGAACACCCCTATATATAACCCTTTTGAGAGCATGCATGATTTTGTTTTTGGAGCGACAATGTAATAAGGGTGGAGTGTTTAAAGTTGCGTGACTTGTATCTATATTTTCAAAATTATGTATGTAGCATAGCACGACTCCTTGCTTGAACTGATTTTCATTATTGTTATACTTTGAAATTATAATTTGTTCGAGGACGAACAAACCAATAAAGCGTGGGGTAGTTGATTAACATGATTTTTTCTTGATTTTAGTTAGTATTTTAGTTAGTTTTTCTTATTGTTTTCGGTGAAAGTTGGATAGATTGAGCACATTTTTGTATTTTCTTATCTCCAACTTGTTTTATCATATTTTAATTATAATTAATTAATCTTATGTTTATTTTAGGTATTTTAGTCTTGACTTAGTCAAGGATGGGCAAACGAGAAGAGTTTCAGCGAAAATGGGCCGCGATTTCAAGAATTAGAAGTTGCCGACTTTCTATAACGGTTATTCCATTTGGAACCGTTATAGTAGCCTCCAGACCAAGCCTGCAAACTGCTGCCTGCGTCGACCAGTTTACGTCAGTCTACGCAAGAACCGATGTCGATAGACACACCTGCCCACAAAACTCTCTGTAGCGTCGACCAGTCGCGTCGGTTGATGCAAGAACTGACGTCAATCGACGCTAAACATGCTGAAACGCGTTTTTTTAGGTTTTCTTGCTGCCCAAGACTTCCCACAACTTAAAATACCCTATGTATTTCGGATTTTTAGATACATTATCATATTCCTAGGGTTTCTAAGGTCTCTTAGGGGATGACAACCCCAACGAGTGCCGTTTATTTTCTTAGTTACTTTTCAAACTTATTAGTATTAAATCTCTAGCTTTTAGAATAGTTAGATTAGCTTTTAGATAGTTTAGATTCGAGATTTCTACAATAAAACGCTGCATTTCGTCTTAGTTTAACAGTAAGTAATAATTCTCTTCGTCTTTTTAATTTAGTTGCATGTTTTCAATTAGTTTAATTAATTATTGCTTCCATGACGAATCGTGATTGTGATTTTGTTGGGTTTATTATGTTGATTGTTTTTGGCTAGATCTTATGGGTCTAGAGCCTATATTCGTTGTGAACTATCAATTGGGTCTTTCCAAGCGATCGTGGAGACGAATCAAAGCTCTAGAACCCTAGTTTTCTTAAATTGTTTTATAAATCTTTTGATTAATAATAATTTCTAGATTCAGTTGTTCTTAGTTAAATTAATCTTAGGTTTTAGATAATTAATTCTTAATTTAAATATTTTTTAGTTTTAATTAATTAGGTCCTAGCTTAGAAAATCTTTAGTTTTAATTAATTTTAGTTCTTAAAACTCCCAAACAAATTTGTGACCGTGTGTTATTTTTATTTAATCTCTTATTCGTGAAACGCAAACATGAAACGAACTCCCGAATCAGCTTTCCTCGAGAGATCGACTTGAGTCAACTTATCAACCTACAAGCGATCCCGTACTCTTGCGGGCGAGCTTTTTAAAATTGAAAAATTTAATAGAAGTAGGTACAAAAAGTCCGAACCAAAGGACAAGTGAAGATAAGCAAGGGAACATAGCGCGAACAAGGAACGACAATCACTCGGACGAGAGCAAACGAAGACTGGGCTAGCGACGCTGACACTGGGTTTGCAGTCGACACTGTGTTACCCAGTGTCGACTGCCTCATCGCCTGACACTAGGTTACCAAGTTTCGACTGGCTAAATCGACTGCTTACCCAGTGTTGACTGCTGGTAGAATGACGGCGTGCGCCTGACACTGGGTTATCCAGTGTCGACTGGATTTTGGTTGTTTTTGGCCTATTTTGACATTTTTGCTCCTGAAGCCTCTATATAAACCCCCCAACCCTTTGTCCACCAACCTAATCCCCCTTCCTTGGTGGTTTTGGACTTGTTCCATCTCCTCCAAGCTTTTATCATCCCTTGCATAATAACCCTAGTTTAGAACCCCTAGTTTAGTTTAGGTAGTTAGTTAGTGTTAATTTCCCTTGTTGAGTTGTTGGAGAAGGTGACATCTCCATCTCTTGATTCTTAGACTTATTGTGTTGAAGACTTTTGAAGGTTGTAGCTAAATTTGAAGCTTTTGTGTTGAATGGAAATTTGGTAGTAATCTATCTATTCTCTATTGTGTTGCTCTTAATTAATTATTGTTGTTGTTGTGTGTTGGCTAGTAGATTTTAGTTTATGTTGTTCTTGTGTTGTTATAATTGCTTTTGTGTTGGTTATGAGATTTTATCTTATGTTGCCTTTCATTGCATCTCAAATTCCCAACTTAATCTTCTAATTTTCTAAACCTTTTCTTGTTGTGTTGTTGTGATTGTTCTTGAGTTGGCTAATAGGTTTTAATTTGTGTTGTTGATTAGTGCATTTCAAATCT